>AJWJ01000002.1:0-160969 GCA_000277445.1 Polysphondylium violaceum | reverse complement strand
TATTTATTGCATTTTTATTTTTTAGGTTCTTCAGAGATAAAAATGTTTTTATTATCTCTTTGAACTTCGTTGTGTTGTAGTTGTTGCAAGTTGTTGGTGGGTGATTTGGTACCTTTCGAACTTCGCTTTGATCAGATAATAACTGTTTGATCGCAGCGGCGTACTCGGATCCTTTTTGTTCTTTGGCATCCTTCAGTTTAGATGCATCGGAATGCATATATACTGGTAGAATGCTAAAGATTACAGCTTTTGCCACTTTTTGGTTATATTCTTTGTAGTACTCGATTTTCTCAGCATCGGTTTCGCCTTGTGGTAAGAATTTGCAGATTTCTGGCCAGACGTTGTTAATAGCAAAGTCCACGTGTTCTTTTTTTGGCATTCCCTACAGAGATCATTAGTCTGTGGAATGATAATAAAGCTTTTGCTATTTCTTTTACCGCATCATCTACGTGAGTCTTCTAGGCTCCTCCCATTTCGTAGTGGCTCTTTTTTCTCTGACAAATTGGCTCGAGATACTCTTATAGGTATCCTCGGCTAGACAACGATTATTAAAGAACGTCTTTACTTACGTTGGGTCGAGATTTTCGGTGTTTTTGTTCATATTTTTGCAAAGTGATTTGAAATCAGCGATCCATTCATCTTTCGGCTTTTTATTGATCAGCTCTAGTACATTCTACTTAAATAAAACTCGACTTTCGTCGTTTTTTTGCTCGATAATCCCGACTTTTTTCGTTTAGATCGTTAATTGCTTTATTCTGTTGTGCTAATAGCTCTTCATTCGCTTTCTTAAGAATTCTCATTTTCTTTTTCCTTTTGCAATTGACCTATTTGTCTATTGAGAACTTGTTCAATTTGGACACCTCTTCAGCACTTTGCTTAGTTTTAGATTTCGAGTTCTTTGTCATGATTTAGACCATCCTTCCCCATCCCATCCCCACCCAAAAAAGAAAAAAGTATAAGAGTGGTAACTCTAGTAAAGTAACAAACTCAAGATATATCTTGGTAATAACTAATGCTATGCGCAACTGGTTTATTTTATAACGCGAAGTCTTTTATAACAATGTGTTTTTATGAAATTAAAAATATAAAAAAGGAAAGCCCGATAAAAGATATGATAAAAATTAAATGGTTCTACTGAGAATCGAACTCAGATTGCGGGATTCAAAGTCCCGAGTGCTACCAATTACACCATAAAACCTTTTATGATATATACTAAACATCTAAAATTTTTATTCTAATGGGTGGTGTTAAAACTTTAGAGTAATTGTCTACATCCTAATTAAAACAAAAAGTTAAGACTTTAGAGGATTGAAGGAGGAACAAGATAATTTTTTTTATTAAGTAATTGTCTACATCCTAATTTAAACAAAAAAAGTTGAGATTTTAGACTATTTATTGCCTATCTTACTTAACAAAAATAAATTAATTTTAGATTATTTATAAAATATTAACTCAATAAAAAAGGACCTAATTAAACAAAAATTATCAAAGGGTTGTATTTGTCTCCATCCTATTATTATCAAACAGGAGTTCTTCTACCTAATAGAAAAAACCTAAAACAAATGTTTTAAGGAATAAGATTTTAACAAAATTGATAATATTCTTACAATTTACAAAAGGATTTTTTTAAAAAAAATATAATCTCTTTCTCGAGAAAAAAATAAGTAAAATTATTCCTACTCGCATACAGAGAGGTGAAAGTTTATCAATATAATTACTAGTTCTTGATATAGATAAATACTTTAATTTTATTTAGTATATTTATTATTAAACACCCAGCTAAATCTTAAAAAGGTAAAACAGAAATTTATAGATTTCAAAATTGTGAAATATCTATTCTATTATATTTTTTTTGGTGTGTGAGTTGTATTGAAAATGTGTTTAGTGGGTGATATAAATTTTTTAAAATCTTTGTGTTAACAAATTGTGTCAAGAGAAAACAATATCAAGATTCGTATTGAGGGGTGATGAAAAAAAATAATTGAATCTCCATCAAGAATTTTCGAAAAAGATTCTATCTTTCATCAAATTTTAAAATTTAAATTATACCCTTTTTCCTTGGATAGATATTATAATTGATGTTTTTAAATTATCACCCCCACTATCTCATTTCTCCTCACACACCCCTCACATTTCAATAACACAACCTCTTCTTTAAACAATTTGAGGAGTGGGATGAAAATTTAATAAAAATATTAATTTCACTTTTTGGTTAGACTTTAAATTAATGACAACAATTATTAAATTTATAAATATTATTGTAGAAACTTTGTAAATTATATACTCAGCAAATATGACTCAAATAGATACAGATAATAAAAAAGATATAAATAATAATAATGAAATAGAAGCAGCTACAAAACCTTTTAAATTTAAAAAATTCAATGGACCATCCTTTATTTTATTAATCATATTATTTTGTATTTTTACAATTTCCATTGATGAATCATACTATACTGTAACAATCACCAATTACGATGCAGCAATCAATGATGGTGGTAAACCTAATCTAATTTTCAAATCTGACTATTATCTCAAATATCATTCCCAAACTACCTACAACTCTACTTTGAATGCCATTACTGAAAACACTGCTATTTCCAAAGTCTATGAAAGAAATTACAACAAAAATGATTCTACACCCTATTTCTTTTTTTCATCACTTGCAGTTTTTCAAAATATCCTTTTCCCAACTTTAGGTCTATTTATTTTATGCTGTTTGATTAGATTTAAAAATCAAGATTTTGAATTGGCTAAATCAATTGGAATGTGTGTTGCTTACACTGCATACTATATTATTTATTGTGTATACATTGGTTTCATTTTCAACTTTTCATGTTTTTATAGACATGTTAAAGATTGTTCAAGTGTAATTTCAGGTTTTTGTGTTTCAAATCATGGTACTTTTGTTGGAGTATGTATTTAAACTCATAACATTTAAAAATATAATTATTTACTAATCCTTTTAATCTAAAGACTCATTTTATTGAAACATGGCATAGATCACAAGGATCCAATGATTTTATTGCTGGATTTATTATTTCAACCATTTATTTAATTATTTTCTATAGAAAGGCATTCCATAATCATAATATTCATCCAATTGATTTTATGAAATGTAAAATTTTTGGTCGAAAATTCAAAATTAATGCTGAAATTCCAAAAGTTGATGCTCAAAAAATCACTATTAAAGGTATTGCAATTGATGTATAAATAAAAAACATATTATAAAACCATTAGTGTAGACAAAAAGAATAATAAATTGTATTTATATTTATTTTAAAGAAGGTCATATTCAACTGTACTTTCAACAAATGGAACTATAGTGGTAGAATTTGCATTAAATAAAACAGTTGCATAATCAAAATTGACTGGATTTAAAATTGGTTTACCCCAATCATGAACCATAACACCATTGAGTTGGAAATTATAATTGTGATAGAAAAAGAGTTGTTTTGGTTGTGATCTTTCCAAAGGAACCATGTCCAAGAATTTCCATGGAGAAAAACGATCTTTTGGAGTTAGTTCTCTAAAATCAATTTCAATAAACTCTTTGGCTTGTGAATCTGGATTTTGGTCTGTTTTAATGTGATAGGCTTTAATATTATTGAGCCATGGAGTTGTTGGATTTGGTATATAGACTTTAACCCAAAGAACTCTAGTTTGTAAACCAATGAATGATAAATGTTCAACTAAAAGTTTTTGATTATATAATTCTCTGTTATAAATATATCCTCTCCAACGGAACCAGTTGATAAGTGGAGCTTGTTCATTAATATTTCTAGTCCATAGACCTCGACCTTCATAATTTTCACTTGGTACAGGTCTAGGATCTGAGCTGCTAAATGGTTTGGGATTACCATCAAAAGAGAAACCAACTTGATCTCGACATGGGGTATTTGGAGACAAATTTGCACAAGTGACGGGTCCACGAGGTGGAGCTTGCTTGAGAACATTTCTTGACAAATGCCATCCCCAACGATTTTCAAATGAACTACTGCCATAGTAAACATCAAGATTATCAGCGACACCATTTTGATTCAAAATGATGGCTTGATTAGAAACCCAATCGATAATGACTGGTTCAGGATTTGTTTTTATAATATCCTTTGTTACAATAACACCATTGGTAATATTTTTATAAGTGGCCACAAATTTTAGAGTAATGATTGGTTTCTTGGTGCTTTCAAAGAAATTGGGTGCATTAAAGTCAATTCTAATTGGATAGAGCAAGTTGGTTCTTGAACCATAATCACAGTAGGTCATATTTGTACCATAACCTTCAGAAATATCATTGGCAAAGGCCATTGTTTGGGCGCAATGTTTTTCAGCACCTCCAATGGTATTCTTTGAATAGAGTTGACGATATTTCTTTCCAGAGTTGTCAAAGTGAACAAATGGTAAACTAGTGGAGAATTTTTTGGTAACTTCTTGATTGTTTCCATCTTTCTCATAATAGGTTATGTCAAGAACTGGTGCGTTCTCTAGGATGGTACCATCTGCAATTTCTTCGTGTCTAACTTCAAAGATCATAGAGTAGCCTGCATCATCTCCAAGGTCATAACTGTTGATAGCATAAAAGATACGTTCGGCATCAACCCAAAGGTCATAAAGACTCTTGTCTTTGACATGTTCGTTGTACCATTCCTTATTGATTCTGTCTCTAATTGGGTAGAGAGAATAGTTGAGTGGAACTGGCATCAAATCAATAGTGGATGTCCATTTAGAATAGGTTGGTGAGCTAACGCCATCAGAGGCTGGAGAAAAGGCTGCTGGGGCACCACCATAGGTAAGTAATCTACTGGTGGTAGCAGAGTCAGCATGACTTTCTTGAACAGATTCAGAGTTACTCTTGTCCAAAGAATTATCGAGTGAGGCAGATACAGAGAAAACGGGGGCATTGACAGAGGATGACATGGAAGATTGAGAGCTTTCAGTCCATGATTTATCTGAACTACTATCGCTAGTAGATTCTTTGGTAATGGTGAGTTGAGTTAATTTACCTCCAAGATAGGCATCTTTGTAATGATGAGTACCATAACGTTTTACAACCTCAACCATATCTTCAACGTCTCTAACTTTGCTCAACGAGTCTAAAAGAGTGGGGTGGAGTGATACACGTTCGAGATCCAATTCAACAAATGAAGTTTTACAATAGAGATCAGTCTTGAAAATACTATTCTTGCTTCCAACAGTGAGTTTGGTTGTTTCGGCAACAGATTTCTCTTTAGAGAAAGCGACATTGGCACTAGCAGAGACCATAAATGCACCGCCACCAGCACCGGCAGAGTAGGATTGAGAACTGGCTTTAGTCATAGAGTTTTGAATATCTTTACTACTGCTAAACTTTTCAGTCGAGGTAGAGTAGGAACACTCTGGCAATGATTTGGCATTAAATTCTGGTGGGATTTGATAAACATTTCCTCTATAGACATCTTCAATAACAATGGGAGCAACATTGGCACAATAATCAAATTTGAAAAGTGGTGCATGGGCTTCTTGAGCATCGACAACATTGACACCAAATGACAAGTGATCGGAACCTGGTAATCTCCACATAAATTGATTAGAGATCAAGTCACCCAAGGTGTCGTATTGAAGGAAGAATCCAGGGGCAATATGACCATCGGGTACAGTTCTAGTTGGACAGTTCTTTGTCATTTCAGTGTAGCAATCTTGGAAGCAAGAGTTGGGTTCTTCATTGCAAATCTTGTCACCACATTTTGGTTCACTCAAGAGTTGTGGATAAACGAGATCTGAGGGACAATAGTGGGGATTGTCGGCAATGACCTCGTTGGTAAGCTCATCGATTTGAGGTGGTTGCTTTTCAATTTCATTGACAATCTTGTCACCACAAACTAAATTACTATGAAAGATATTATCTTGACTGGAAAGAATGGGTGTAAACATAAATTGTCTTTGAGAGCCCTCACTAATACTAGAGTAGATGATGATTTCCAATAGATGTGGATGATTGTCTGTCAAGTAGATGGTGGCAGTTTCGTTGAATCCAGTGTTTTGGTTCATGCTGTATCTCTTTAATCCATTAATCTTGAAAATGAATCCATAGTTTGAACCAGAGAAACGGAATGAAACTTGTCTGGATTGTTCAATGTTCAAGTAGGTATAGATTCTATTGACAATATTTTTAAAACCTCCCATGTTGTTGACAAGGTTTACAGATTGAATTGGTTTTTGATAGAGACTAGAGCAATCTTTCAAGTTGTTTAAATTACAACCTTGTTGATAGGTTTCCAAAACATAGCCTGAAAAGTAACAACCGCAATTTTCTGGGTCAGTCAAACATGAACAGGCGGGTTGAGTTTCAATATCATCAACAGTATTGTCGAGACACAATGGTCTAAGGGGATAGGTTGCATCACAACCCAAAAGACATTCAAACTCAATGTTGTCCATCAACACCTTGGTCTCAACTTTAAAGGTGGAATTCTTGCAAACCATATCCATTGGATTTTGATTGACATGATTGGCAGTGGATATTGATCTCAAAGTGGCCGAAGCAGACTCGGTAAACAAGGAAGAGAATATAGTATTTTCGCCCTTAATTCTAACGGTGGCCAATTCAGAATAAATAGAGGTACCACTATGGACAACGGTATTTGAATCAAAGAGACAATTCACCAAAGAAGCATCCTTTCCACTAATATAAATGGCACCACCATTTGAGGCGTGGTTATTTAAAAAGTGGACGTTGGTGATACTGGATGGAGAGTTTTGGAGATAGAGAGCGCCACCTTGATCAGAGACACAGTTTTTGATAGAGACGCCATTCAATGTAAATCTCTTGGAATTGATTACTTTGAAACCAAAGCCATAGTTTTGACAATCGATAATGGTAGAGGCTGGGCCATTAACAGAGGTAATTTCTCTATAGGTATCAATAACGATTTCATTGTTATTCAAGCCTGTATAGATACCTGGCAACAAGAGAATATTGGTAGCATATGGATCAGAATTTTTGAGAGCATCTTTAATGTTGCCATATGGTTTGTTACGGGCACCACAACCAGTTGTACATACTTGAGTTGGATCTACATAGACAAAATTCTTTTTGATGGTTTTAATAGGTGTAACTTGAGAGGTGGCAGTGTAAAAAGAGGAAACTCGTACACGTACACTAATTGGAAGTGTAGATGGATTGGCATTGACAATGATCATAGTGGATGAAACAAATTTAACAACAACTTCTGTAAAAGATCCATCTCCGTATTGTAGATAGACTCTAGAGGAAGGAGAGAATCTCTGGCCAAAGATAGTGAGGTCACCGCCCATATCTGTAATAGGGGCCAATGATTTAATCACTGGATCAGCTATAGATGTGGTTTTGTAGTTGTAAGAATATCTGAGGGTTTTTAAATCTTTGGAAGAGTAACCAATGACATTCATGTGGTTATCTGTGATACCATAGACTGAAAACATGCAACCATAGTAGAGGATCTCGGTCGGGACATCAATACTGGCAGTAAAGGTATAGATTCCATTGGCAGAACCACATGAATCACATAATTTAGTTTGTACTTGAACGGCAGAAAAGATACCATTGATGAAAACGTATGGTAAGTGTCTAAATGAAAGACCAGAGCCGCCCGCATCAGATACCTTGACAGTAAAAGTGAGGGTACTACCGCTGGCCTCAAAAGAAAAAGCTCTAAGGGTTGGGGCAGTCTCTTCCAATGCGACATTGTTACAGGTCAGTTGAATGGAGTGGTCAGTGGCAAGCTCCAACAATGGCGAAATGTTTGGATAAACTGGTGGATGCACGGATACTTTACCATTTCTATCATAGAGAGCAGCTTGGCTAATAGAGAATTTTTGAGATCTACAGCCGCCCTTTACTTTAAAAGAAATGGAATAGGTACCTACAAACTCATTACCACTAATCATATTACTCGGAGTAATATTAAATGATCTTGGCTCGGCATCAATGTCGCTGGTGATCACAATGTAACCATGAGCAAAACCATTTGGTTGATCAACAATAGTAAACAACCAACCAATTTCAACTTCGTCTGTTGGCTCAACAACAACTTGATTGGAAGCAATAAAAGTGAATTGACTCACCATTGGTGGAAGGTTATCAGCAAATTCAGAGTCTACGTGAATAATAGCATTTTCACCAAATCTAGATTGAATGGCTTCATAAGAGAATTTAGTTGGTTGAACATAGAGAGAGTATTTGAGTTCTCCACTAAATTGTTTATCGGGGATTTCAAAGTCAATGATAAACATATCAAGAGCACTATGATAGTAACCAGAGTATGATTTAACAAGTTGGGAAGAAAAGGCTGGATTCTTTTCAATGATATTAAGTACGGGGATAATACCAGTGTCAACGTTGCTCATTCTAAAGTAGAGCGAATTTTTTTGTTTGCCAAAGGATGTGTCAACAGAGTATTTGTTGAATTTGAAAAAGGTTATATCAAACACTGATAAACTGGTGGCGGTTGTGAGTGTTGGCTTTCCATCACTAGGAGCAAGAGTATAGTATAATGGATAAGTGTTGCTATTACCAGCAAGATCAGTCAATGTGATGTCTGGAGTGGATGAGGTCAATGCTCCAATTTTACTAAGATCAAAGACAAGATCAAAAACACCATCAGTCAAACTACCTGAGGCAAGAACGTCGAGAGCAAAGAAAGTGGCGCTTGGATTCTTTACTTTGATCTTGTACAATCCAGAAGCTGAGCCAGAGGTGGCTTCATCCCTGATCGATAAAGATAACACAACAATGTTGGAATTATATTTCTTTACTTCAAATGACTTTAAGTAGGGTACTCTTTTATCATTGAAGTTGACACTAGAGGTGGTTGGAGTGCTAATGGTGGACGAGTGCTCCTTGTTTACAGAATTCTTGCCAACATTGAGTAAAATACTGGACGAAGTGACTGGAACAATGAAATCAGAGGTAAAGGAATACTGTGAATTGGATACCTTTTTATAACCATAAGGATAGGGGAGTACTTGATCTTGTCCCATGTAATTCTTGATAACAGGTGGCTCGTTTAATGGAACAGATGAAAGGTTTATACTTAATACGGGCATTGAAAGATATGAATAGGCGTTATCAAATGCACTAGTTGGTTGCCAATCTAATAGAGTTGGATAAGTGTAACCATAGTTCAAGGATGAAAGAGATAAAATATCAGCTTTACCAGTTTGAGCATTTTGGCCAATATACTTGATGTCAAAAGAGACTGGAGCATTGTTTTCAGTTGCATACATTTCAAATACACCCAACACTCTTTTGAGTTTTGAGTTACCAAGTACTGGAACAAATTGATATGGACGTCCTTTCGCAGATCCATGATAGGTCAAATAAGCATCGGTTTCTTTTGTATTAAAAGTGGCAACAACATTTCCATCTCTATACTCTGTTGATTGGAATACACTATCAACTGCTGGTTTAGAATTGATAAATTCTACTTTTGCCTTTGCCATTTCTATAATTTAATATTGTTAACAATCATATTAAAACACCTGTTGTATTCTAATAAACGATACATACTATTAATATCCATTGGATTTGAAAATGTAGTAATGATTGGGGCATTATCGAAAATGTCAGAAATGGTAACACTAAAATCACTTGGATCAGCAATAAAAGTCATTGAAGGAGCAATAGATACATCATAAATATATGGTTCAGTATTTGATTTAACAATGGTACATGAGCTACTATCGAAAGCCATTGAAGATGTACAAAGAGGTGTAGCAAAACTGCTAATAGCTGGATCAGTTAAAACTTTAATCTTTACAAATTGTGATGAATAATCATAAAATGCTTTTGAAACTGATTTAAATTCAAATGCTCTTGGTTCTATAATATAGGTATTAATATATTGATGTCTTTATAATCATTAATACTACGACTACTTACGGACACATTGAATTAAAGAGTTTGAAAGAGTAAAGGTAGATACTTGGTTGATAGAGTTTGTTACCTTGAGTCCTAAAGCTTTAGCATTGGTAGAATAGGGAACAGTAAATGATACTAAAAACCATTGATTGCTAACACTGGTGCTGAATAGATTCGTGAATGTAAAATCACTTAACAAGGGTACAGTTGCATCATCAGGCACAATGTTTGTTACAGCAACAATGTCTGACAAAACCACTTGAAAATCTACTCTTTTACAACCAACAGTATCATAATTGATTCTATCAGATTTAAAAACATATGAATTTAAAACTGGTTTCGAAAAAACTATAATATTTTATGTGTAAAAAAAAAAAAAGAAAAAACGAAAAAAGGTTAGGTGGGATGATCTTCACAATTTTTACAAATTCAAGCTTACCAAATGATATTGAAAGTAATAATAATAAAAACAAAAATAACGTATTATTTGATTTCATTGTTTTTTAATTAGTGGGGATATTAAAAATGACCTAAAGTCGACTTGTAAAGTTTAAGATGTTGGGTGGTTTTTTTTTCTTTTTTTTTTTTAATATTATCCTCAAGCACTATAAGATATTTATTTGGAGTCTAATTTTAAAAGAAGCCTCGGTGAATGAATTCACAGAATTAAAGTTTGTTTTTAATCCCTCTCCATTGGTTACGATCATTTAGATAAAAAGTTGTGTCTTTTTGGACATACAAGGAGCGCCCCATTAATTTTTTACGAAAATATCCTTTTTTTTGGGTTGAACAAAAAAAAAAACGAAGAATATCTTGGGAGATAAACCTTTTAGCCCATTAAAAAGGAAGTCTAAATTTAACCAAAATCCCCTTTATTGAATGTTAGGGAGAGTGGGCGTGGTGATCAAGTTTCGCGTTTATCAGAATATATTGTCGAAAACAATTTATCAACTCTTTATTTATTAAAAACTATAATAACGATAATTTAGAAAGAGATAAAATGAAGTCCCTTTATATCTTGATCTCTTTCATACTATTATTTTTATCTCTCTCAATTAAAGCGGGTATGTTATAATTATAATTTTAATTTTTTTTTTTTTTTTCCTTTTTTTCATTTTTTTTGATCATCACACCAAGAACAAATAAATCTATATTAAATCTAATACTTTTTTTTTATTATGATATAAATTAGATTTATTTACACCTAGTGCTTCAGTTGTAAACTTTTATTTGGATTCAAATTCAACATGTGTAACAAATTGTGGCTCTTTAATTTCACCATTCAATAATTTTAAAGATGCTATTCGTTCAATTTCATCACAAAGATTTGATAGTGGTGTATCACCAATTTTAAATGTTCAAAGTGGTGATTATTTTGGTATCTTGAATAAAGGTATCGAAATAAACATTGATATGAGTATTATGTAAGTAAGAGTAGTAAATAATATATCAATCTCATGATCTATTAATACAACAATTTAGATCAACTAAAGGATCTGATGTCACTTTTATTGATTGTCAAAATGCAGGTTATGGATTTAAAGTTTCTGGTGATGTTACATTTTCATTGATTGGGTTTACCATTCAAAGATGTAATGCTGGTAGAGGTGCTGCACTCTATACCACAAACTTGATCACTACTCTAGAGGATGTAGTATTTTTGGAAAACTCGGCTAGAGAGGGTGCTGCAATTTACACAACCTCCAAAGTTTTCAATATGGATTCAACAAACTTTTACAAACAAAGAGGTGGTCATTCCGTTGTCATGATTGGATCATCATCTGATATCATCAATACAAAATTCAATCTCAACGACAATGATATCTACTGTGAAAATGGTAATATAATTACAACTGACTCTATCTTTGGCTCCATTTGTAGCGATTGTAATATCTTAAACCAAGATAATGAATCCATTGATATTTGTGGTGGTCGTAAAGAAAACAATGAATGCAACTTTGATGGCGTCTGTCAAAAGTGGGTAGAAAATGGTGTCAATTGTCCAAGCGATTGCTCTAAAAACTCTGATCACGTGTGTAACAAGGATGGCATTTGCGATCCAAGTGGCGAAAGCTTTGATAACTGTCCAGATGATTGTGACCCATTGCAACAACCAGGTTGGAAGGTTGACTATTATGCTATGGCCCTCAAGAAACCCCCCTATTCATCTCCACTCTACTATGAAGAATATAATGAACTCAGAGTCGATAGCCGTTTTATCCCCTTCCCTCAAATCAAAGGCTACATGGCCAAATTCTATGCCCCTGTCTCTGGTAGAATGGTTTCCCAAGTCACTGCCAACAGGGATGGTTTCTATTTCTTTAAGCTTGACACTGCCAACATTGATGCCGTTGTTTTTGTAAATGGTAGAGTTGCTTTTGACACCTATTTACCCGAAAACTCTCCATCGTTTGTCAATGAAAGAAAGCTTTTAATGGCCAAAGATGTAGCATCTGACATTGAGATTGTATTTATCTCTCGTAGTGACAACCAACGTGACATTGCCTTACAATGGAGACATGAATCCGAATCAGAGTATCGTCCAATTCCTTCCTTTTACATCAACCAAGTCACAAGCTATAACTGTGGCGATGGTGTCTGTAACGACCAAACTCCAGACAGCTGTATGATTGATTGCCACAGTCTTATTGAAAAGATTTGTCCAGCTCAAAGCCCTCCAGCCAAACTTCAAGATTTTTATCAAGAGCCCCATAAAAAGGATACCCTTGGAACCTTGTTGAACAACCAGTACATTTTCTCCCAACCAGGCGTTCATTACATGTCTCATGGTATCGATATCGCCACTGGTGTCGCCCGTCCTTCTCCCATCTTTGATCTCACCTATTGTGACAACACCTCTTTTACTATTGTTCAAGACCCATACCGTAGCTTAGTATACTCTGTACCACCAGGTCTTCACGCCCAGATCGCTCCAAAATGTACAATGGACTTTACCACCAAATCCTATGCCAACTCTGCTCAAATGGCCAGAGAACAATCTCTCACCAAGGGTATTAGTGCCTCTGCCTCTGCAAGCGCCAACTATTTTGTCTCTCTTTCAGCAAGCGCCAGTTTATCAAAGAGTGATAGTGTCCAAACTGCCAGTAAAATGGAAACCTCTGAAGATGGCTCACTCTCTGTCACAGAGTTGAATTGTGAAACATCCAAGATTCATTTGGTCGACCACAGATTCAGTCCCAAATTCATTCAAGATCTCTCCAACACCTACATTGATGGCAATCCAATTCAATCAGACAAAAACATGAAAAACATCATCAAAAAGTATGGCTCGCTCTATTACAAATCTGCTGTCATGGGTGGCAAGATTGAAGTGATCACCATTGTAAAGAATTCGTTCTCTAGTACTCAAAACTCCAAGAGTATATCCAAAGCTTTGGATATGTCTGTCTCTGCCCAAGCAAGTTATAAAGTATTTAGTGCATCTGCCTCTACCACATCATCCATCGACTCCAAGACTGATGCCATAGAGCAAGAAGAGTTTGAAAAAAATTCTGAAAGATCCAAAGCCCACATCATTGGTGGTGAACCCGGTTCCTATGGTCTCAATGAGCCCAACGCTTTTGCCACATGGGCCAAAACTGTTGACATGGTCCCACATCCAATCGATTATCAAGTTGGCTACATCTCTGACCTCATTCCAGAGTCTTGGTTCTTTAAGGGACTCCACAGCATAAAGAATGCCTGGTTGAGAAATGAAATTCAACTCTACAAAGAAATCTCTGATGCCAAAAGACTCAAGTACATCAATGTATTGACAACCCTCTCTGATATCCAAAGAACCGACACCACTTACCTTGTGAGCTTTAATTTGGGAATTTCCAAGTTGAGTGTTACATTTGTCGACTCTAAAGGCCGAGTTCTCGCCTACCCAGAAGCCAAATTCCTCAATGCTGCCGACCACAATTTATTAACCCTTGAACACCCAGACAACTTTGGTATTGCTTCTATTGAATTTGGCACTTCTATTGCCTCTCTTCCAGCCTCTTTTACTCTCTACAACATCTTTACCTCGAGATACTACCAATTCAATCGTGACGGCACCACCCTCAGATACAATATTGTCAAACAAAACCCATTGGATATTGTACTTGATTTCCAAGGCCTACAATATGCCGTTACCAGGGTTATCTGTGAACTCACTATTGTTGGCGTCCATTCTTCATATTCATCCTCCATCTCCATGTCTCAGCCTCTATCCTCCCCAACCAAATCCTTTACAATCTCTGCTAGCCCTGTTGGCAAGATTTTAGGTATCTCTTTAGACTTTATCACCGATCCCTCCATCACTAGCAATAATAACGATGTCTATGTCAGATTTACAAATCTTATCATTAGACAAAATTGTCCAGAAGAACTGTCTGATTGTGTACCACAAAAAACTGCCTTTAATCCAGATGAAGGTTATGTCAATGCCTATGAACTTTGGAAGCTTCCAATCACAACTCCACCAACCAATTATTTCTCTTATAATTTCAATCAAACTAATCCTTCACCTAAATTCTTCCCAATTGATTATTTTGGTAAATAAACATATAATTTGAATCATTGATTATTTGATTGATTAAATATTTGATTGAAATCTTTAACCATGATATAATTATGTTTAAATATAAATTTATTTTAATAATTGTTGTTTAATATTCTGATGAACCTGCATATCCTTCACAAATTGGATCACTATTTCTCATATAGTGTTCGTGATTCTTTCCTTTTTCATATTTCCATGGAATAATGTGTCTTCTACCAGCTCCATCAATTATAATATGATCATCATAGAAAAAAATATTTGCCTCTTTGGGAACAAGATAGGTATTTGTATATCTATCTTGAATACCAACTCTGTTTGGTGTTGGATTAATTTCAACATATACTGCATATCCTTCATCTGTTAGATCTCTTCTAAAAGCTTCCTGTGAACCTGGGGGAATTGAAAATAGATCCCCACTAAACCCACTAGAATCTTTATCTTCACTATACCAACCTATTTTATGTATAAAAAATGTTGTTAATATATAAACACATGGAGACAATTTGAAAATTGTGAGATACAAACTGATTCTTGCCTTAATATGGAGAGAAGACATTCTATTTAAGACACCTGCACCCTATTTAAATAATTACATAATCATATAAGTATTTGGTTTGTTGATTGATCAAATGTAAAACACTCTATTATATGCACATACATAGCAGGATTGTATAGATAAGAGTAAAATACATAAAGCAATAATTAATTTCATTTTTATTTATTTCTTGATAGAATGATAATAACAATAAACTAGTCTAGAAACAAACACACTCCAATTTAATTATAAATATCTTTATCACATCTAAATTGTTGTTTTATTTTTTTCAACCGAAACCTAAAAGAGGGAAACGAATCAAATCATGCCCACTCTTGCTGAGTGGTTTGGTGAGATCAATTTTTTTTCAAAAGGCATAAAATTGGTAGGAAAAAAAAAAAAATATCTCATAAAAAAAACCAACTTGCCCAATACCTATTTTTGGTTTTTTTGTCGAAAATAAAAAATCTACTTTAGGGTCATTTACCATCAACCAATCAAACTTATTGAAAAGGCTTCTTTGAATTCGTTTTTAAAATAATTAATTTCTTTTATTGAATTTAATCGCACTTTAGAACTAAGACCTGCCCACCTTACCATAGACAAGGAGAGAATTACTACTTTTATACTATATATTATAGTTTTATTAATTGAACATTCAGAATGAAGTTGAAATTATATGCTATAGTTTTGCTTTTTTTAGTGGTTTCACCATCATTTGTAAGATGATATTTTTACACCTCTTTGATTGAGAGTAATTCATTAATGAAAATTCAAACACACAGGCTCAATTTTTGCTGTTTGTTGATAACCATAGTAACATAAATGTTGATATCAGAGTTAGTCGATATGAAGGTAAAAATGGAGATGGCGATGATGGCGTGGACACTTGGTGGAGAGGGATACCACCTGGACAAAGTTATCCTATTATAAGAGCCTTTCCTGAAAGAGGATACATTATAACAGTTCGTACCGCTTCATATACAGACTCATGGATGGTGTATAGCCCAAACCCCCCTGAATATTCTCTAGATGAACAAGGTCATCTTCATATCTGGAATGAACATATTCAATTTAGAGGTGCAGGAATCAATTACACTTTTAAATTCAATAGAAATAGTCACTATTTCCACACCTTTACAAACTCTAATCACGCTCCTGTTTGTTTTGGTGGCGAAACTTATGGCCAGATTGTATGGTCCTAAATAAAAAAACTATTGTTTGGTTTTCAAATCAATGTTTCAGTCATTGCTATCTCTACAAACCACAACAAACAATAAACCCACAAAAATGTATATCTCTCAAATCATTGTTTACTTCTTTTTTCTTCTGTTTTTTCAAATTTTTGTGCATTTGGCACAATTTAAAAAACAAAAAAATCTAATCATTTTACTTCCGATATATATCTAGCAATGAAGTTTTTCTCTAGACTTAGATCTAAAAAAGAAACAAAAACAACAGAAACAGCTGGAACAACAGAAACAAAAATAGAAACAGCAGAAACAGCAAAAACAACAGAAACAAAAACATGTTGTTGTGATGTGGACGCTCGTCCAACTAGGCACTTAAACGAAATATTCTTTTCTGTTTGGCGCAATAAATTCCTAAAGACTCATATTAGAAGACAAAGATTCCAAGGTGTGGAAATTAGAAAAAAAATATCGTATCTCAAAAAAAATGTCGAGTCTTTTAGAAATCTATTGCTCGATTGTGAGATGAACTCCTATGTCACTATAGAAATATCAAATTCAGAAGACATTGATCAATACAAGCAATTTAAAGACAGAGATATAATCACTAAAATAATATGGTTACACTGTCAACCCATTCCACCTAACTTGTTGACTGATAATGTTAAAATGTTGACTCTGTATAATATAAAAGATTTTGGTTGTTACTCAATACCAAACACTGTCGATAAAATCCTCAAACAAACATTTTTGGATTAAATTATATGCTCTCTACAATTTATTTATATGTACTATTTTTAATAATAAACAAGCATTCAAACACTGTTGTAATACAAACTGACGCAGTGATTTTACTAAAAAAAAAAAAAAAAAAAATATTTTAAAATATTCAACAACGATTTTTTTCATTTCATTTTGAAAATTTCAAAAGAAAGTATATTGTTATACATACATACACATAAAAATGGATGCTATTAGAGCACAGTTGGATGAGTTCTTAGGAAAGGATAGAAATTTATTAGTAAGTATCATTATTATTTATTAGTATTAGTAGTAGTAAGTATTTTTATTTATTACTAATATCATAAATCATGATTATTAATTATCATTATTATCATCTATTATCATTACTATTATTATCATCATTATTATAGCCAAAGGATAGAGTTAAAGTTGAAAATCATTTTACAGATGACGATATATGTAAATACTATTTATGTGGTTTGTGTCCAAATGAATTGTTTACAAATGCAAATATTCGTGATTTAGGTCCTTGTACAAAATTACATGATGACAATTGTGTTAAACAGTATGAAAACTGTAAAGATAAAGATAAATATGACTATGAAAGACATTGGGTATACACGATAGAGAATTTAATTTCTGATAATGATAAAAAGTAATTACTTTATATTTATATCTATGAAATAACAAACATATATACTAACAAACTATTATTATATCAATAGAATTAAAAGAAATAAAGAAAGATTACTTGCAAATCCAAATGGAGACACACATAATCATGCAGTTATACCACAACAATCTATAGCATCATTGGCAGATAATGACGAAGAGGGAAGTTTATCAACAGCCTTACAACAACCACAACAAGCACAACCAGAAAATAGAGATACTGCAAGATTAAAAGAATTGGATGAGAAAATTCAAAAACTCTTAAAGGAAGCTGAGGAATTAGGTGAAGAAGGTCAAATTACTGAAGCTCAAAATTTAATGACCTCTGCTGAAGAGCTGAAAACTGAAAAGGCTGAATTAGAAAAGGTAAGTTATTGTTATTATTAATATTAATATTAAGCACAAAGAGCAATACTAATCATTCATTATTATAATCATTACTATAGGCAATTAACGAAAAGAATGAAAATAAGAAAATGTCAGTATGTGAAATTTGTGGAGCTTTATTATTTGTAGGTGATAAGGAAAAGAGATCAATTAGTCATCTCGAAGGTAAGAAACATATAGGTTTCGCAAAGATTAGATCATTTATGGATGAATACTATCAAACCAATGGTAGAAGACCAAGAGAATCTTTTTATGGTGCCAATAATGGTGGTGGCAGTGGCGGCCCTAGTAGCGGAGGTAATTACTATTCCAGAGATAATTATTCTAATAATAACTACAATAACAACAGCAACGGCGGTCATAGAGGAGGTGGTAATAGATATAGAGATTATGATCGTCCATCAAATAGAGACAACTATGGTGGTAGAGATAATAGAGATGGTGGTAATAGAGACAGATATAGTAGAGATGGTGGCGATAGAGATAATAGAGGTAGTCGTTATAATCCTTATGGTGGGGATGACAGAAGAAGAGATAACTTTGGTAGAGATGATAGAAGAAGATATTAATTTTAACACCTACACCAAACAATATATCTTTTTTTTTTTAAAGCGGTACTTATAATACCTTTTTTATTATTAATATTAATTGTTTTTAATATCTCTATTATAACAAATGAAATAAAGTATCTTGAATTAAAATAAAAATATTTGAATTATATTACCTGTTTGCATTTTTATTTGGATGAGATTTTATTAAATATATACAAAGAAAGTCATGTTTGGGTAAGACTAATAGGTACTTTATACCCAAAAACATCTTGTACCCTCTTTTACCGTGTTTTTGTTGACCAGGCCAAAAGAATAAGTGAAGAACAAACGTCGGCTCATAGCCTGAAATATATAGGTCAAAAATATCTTTTTAAAATAATATTAAAAATAAAAAAAGATTTATTTTAATTTTCATCATCAGAATTATCTTGATTTGGTTGCTGTTGTTGTTGATCAGCATCAGTATCGTCATCATTATTATTTTGATTATTTTCATCATAGTGAGAATTTTCAACTTCAAATGGATCTTGTTCATCATCAGATAACAATTCACCAATGTTATCCAAGAGTTCTTCAACTTCAGCTTCCTTTTCTAATTGTTTTTGTTGATAGTAATTTTTCCAAGCTCTTTGAATAGTTTTGGCTGCTCTTTCTTTTCTATCATTAAAGAGTTTTTGTTGTTCTGGTGTGGTTTCAACAGAGCTAACTGGAGTAGAATTTGAACTAGATGCACCAATGGTAGAGACTGGTGAGATGGGTGAACGACGCTTCAATGCTTTTAATTGTTCTTGTTTTTTAACGCCTTGATAGATATCTTTAAATTCTTGTAAAATGTATTCAACATCATTTTCATCACCAAATTTGCTTTCTTTCTTTTTCTTTGAGGCTGGAATAACTGGATCAATGGGGTCTTTGTCTGAGGGTTTGTTGCCTTTCTTTTTGTCCTTTTTACTGGCGGCAGCGGCTGCTTTTTTATCTTTTTTATCTTTTTTGTCTTGTTTCTTTTTGTCTTTGGATTTATCGTTTCTCTTTTTATTCTTCTTTCTCTTGACAATGACGACACCAGCAGCCAAAACACCAGCAGCTAATACTGAACCAACGACTGAACCAACAATTACCCATGTATTGTTTTTACCTCCACCTTTGGCAAATTTGAAAAGACTAAATTGAGTGAGATGGGTAGTTTTACAAGTGATTACATCATTCTTTTCACTAGTTTCAACACCATCATTGGACCACTCTTCTTTGGATTCATCCCAATAGTAACATTTAAGATCACCATCATACTTTTGCTTGCCAAGTTGAATTTCAATTGGTTTATCAAGTTTTTCGATCTTTAGTTTTGTTGATTCAGAGGTTTCAAGATCCAAACTAAATACATTGGGTCCAATCATTTCAGAGTCTTTGGGAATAGATTTACTAAAGTGGATATTTGAATCAACATAGAGATACTTCATTTTAACTTCTTGAGACTTTCCAATGCTATTGAGATTCTTTTCAAGGAAATTGGCAGGAAGGATAAATTGGGGTTCTTCTAATCCACCTTTGATTGTGGTTCCATTAGAGTTCATGATGGCTGGGTGTTCTTTAAAGGTTGTAAGAGTGAGACCATTTTCAGAGATGATTACAGCCTCTTCACCATTGACATATCTGCTGAGAAGACCGTCGGCAAGTTGAGAGGATACTTTGAGAATATCACTAGCCAGAGACTCAGCGAGGGGGTTTAAAGCTGGATCCATATCTTTGATTTGAGAAAAGAGTTGATTGTTGACATTACCCAAATACTCGACTGAAGAAATAAAGTCGCCGTGTAAAATTTGAGCCTTGGACATCATGGGTGAAACAACTTTCATGACCTTCATAGAGTTTGATAAATCTTGAGGAACGACCACAGTTTTTGGTTCGGCAGCACTGTTGATCATATCAATGATGGACGAGATGGCTTCAGCAGATGATTTATCACTGACTTTGGCTTGAAGATAATTGATTGCACTACTCTTGACCTCCTGAACTTTTTGACTGACCTGAGCACTGGTTAAAAGTTTGCCTTTGGCCGAAATGACGAGAGAGTTGGCAACTTTGACA
Organism: Polysphondylium violaceum; assembly: GCA_000277445.1. NCBI lineage: Eukaryota > Evosea > Eumycetozoa > Dictyosteliales > Dictyosteliaceae > Polysphondylium > Polysphondylium violaceum. Next base: position 140,379 of record AJWJ01000002.1, on the reverse strand, counting down.
CAATTGGCAAATGAAAAGATGTTGATGTCTTTATTGGCAATCATTTCAGAGACCATTTTCAATACTTGTTCATATTCTTCTGGACCTGGTGTAGCAACTTCAACTTGACATTGAGATTGTGAAGCGATTCCATTGCCAGAATAGGCATAACCGATGATGGTCAATTTTCCTGGAGGCAAAAAGGTTCTAATAGCCGACGAGTTTGATCTTTCACCCAAAGGAATCTCTGGGCCGTCATCTCTGGATTTGTAACGGAACATATAACCACTGATACCAGAGTTTGAGTCCCAATCTTCGCCCAAATCAAATATAAACTCATCCATTACAGTACCAGTCTTTTTCTTGCAAATCAATTGGCCACCAGATGGTTTGGCTTCAGTTTTGAAAGAGATGGTGGCACGACCTTGTTTCTTGGTGTTGTCCATAACAGAAAGAGAGAATGTATAGAGGGTGTCTGATTTCAACGCGTTTGGTCTTATGGCCAAATCCTTGCTTGTGAGCTTGGTTGAGTAGGCGTCTTCAGAAAGAACGGCCAATTTACCTTCATCAAGATTCCAAAGGAATGAGAGCTTGTCGAGAGAATAGTCGCCAACGATAACTGATTTCAAAATGAGTTTTTGAGAGGGATCAATAAATTCTGGGAGACTGCTCTTGTCAATAGAGACATCGATAAAGCCTTCGTTTGTAATTTCAATGTGTGTAACAGCGGTACCAGTTCTGCTGTCGTCGTCTTGGGCATCGACAGAGACGGCCAAAAGATATTTGCCGAGGGGCAAAAGAGATGCGTTAAAAGAGATTATGGCTGTAGAGTCTAAAGGAATTCCACAGTCTTTACCTTTGCCTTGAGTTGTGCAAGCCCATTTGTATAAGAGGACGGCATTGGCATTGGTGGGATCAGAAGACTTGGAGGCGTCGAGGGTGACGACAGAATTTGGACCAAACTTTTTATCACCACCAGAAATGACAGCCTTTATGGGTGCCTTGGAGATGAATACAGTGACTGTGGCGTATCCTTGATCAGCGCCATCGGAAACGGTTAAGGTGATAACATAGCTAGTGCCATATTCCCATTTGTTTTCAGGAATGGTGAGGTTTTTACCAACATATTTGCTAGAGGAACCCAATTCAATGGCGGGTGAAATATTCCAAGAGTAGACTAGATTGTCGTAACTCTTGCTTTGATTGCAACCAGATACCGAGGCTTTACCAATGAGGCTGAGATCGGCGGGTTGCATGCTAATTTTGGTGGGTCCGTCAATGGTCACTTTGATTACGTCTGAAGATACTTTGCTAATGGTGACGCTGTTGCTGTCTGATTTACCCAACCAATTGGATACTTTGAGATTGAATGAATAGGTTTGATTGACAGCCAAAAGATTGTTTGGTATTTCAACTTTATCGCCCTTGATTCCCTTCAAGATGGCTTGGATGGCAGACTTGTTGGCAGGGGCTTCAGTGACTGTCCAGAGGAATACAAGGGGTTTGCCAGCACCACCAGATGAGTGAGAACCATCCAAGAGGACTTGATCACATGGACCTACAGTGTTGGGAGCCTTGATAGAAGCGATTGGAATGGATCCAGTGGCGGCTTGTAGAGTTACTTTTTGTGCATCATTTGGTTCGCCTTGAGTGGATAAGATTCCACCGGCAATAAATTGTAATTGTTGGTTAACCAATACACTGCTTTCGTCGCCGAGGTTGATGACGAGGGTTGAAGGATCAGAATATGAACAACTGGCACCCTGGCCAAAGGTTTTGACAGAGTTTTGAGTAAAGATTTTAGAACAGGATGGACTATTGGTTTGGACCTCACGATCGATGGAGCAAGAGATAAAGGTTTCATCAGGACCCAAAACACACTCTTTCACAGCGGTAGGGGGCGAGTAGGCAAACGAATCAAAGAGGGTTTGTTTGGAATCTTTGTCGACGGGGATAATAGTGACATCAACAGATCCTGGGTCTTTAGCCTGTGGGGTGTTACAGGTGATGACGCTGTCGGTGTAGTGTAAAGCAGTACATGGGAAACCACCGAAATTGACTTCAGAGATACCACAAGAGAAGCCTGAACCGTAGATGCTTACTGGTGTGCCACCATTCAACGAGCCAATTTTGGGCTCAATACGCGAGACTGTAATATTGCATGTGGCCAACAAGAGTTTTGATTGGGCCAAGACTGCATTGTTTGCCAAGACGTTCAATACCTTTTTGTGACTGGTGAGTGCAGAAGAATAGGGACGAATGTAACGCATTTGGTTGTACTTGGTGTTGGTCTTGAATACCATTTGGTCGACAGGATCGTGCATTCTATAGTAGAGTAAAGGCTCGGTAGAGACAGATAATTTATAGCCTTGAAGAACCAATTTGGCCAAGAGTTCATGATCCTCAAGACCTACACCATATTCTTCAGTAAAGCCACCAACTAGATCAAATACCTTTTTCTCGATGAAAAAGTTGGCATCACCAAAACAGTTTTTAAAGAGACCGACCGACAAGGATGGACCAAGAGGAACCCATTGTCTAATGACGTCGGCTTTGGTTGGAGTGGAAGTCTTTTCAAAAATAGAGTGAGCAGCAGTGACAATATTTGATTTTGAGTATGTGGCAATGTCAACATAGGTAGAGAGTGCTTGGGGATAGGCAAAGTTATCATCATCTAAAAAGTATAAATACTTTCCTTTGGCTTCTTTCGAGGCAGTGTTACGAGCAGCACCCAAGTATCTATTTGATGTCTTGATAAGCTTCCAATTGGATTGTTCACTAAACTCCTTTTCCAAGTAATTTAAGTACTTGATAGACTCTGATGAATTACTACCGTCATCAACAATGATGACTTCATAGTTTTGGTATACTTGATTCTTTATCGAGTCTATAGCTTGTTGGAGAAACAATGGTCTATTAAAATGAACAATACAAACTGAAACCAATGGTTGTTGTTGTTGAGTGACTACCAATGTTTTCTCTGTTTTTGCTGAAATAGATTGTACAACGATGGATGAATAAAATTTACTCCAAGATGATTCAGATTTCTCTTTAGTAAAAGTAGGTTTGGCAACGTAGGCACCTTTTTTAATGGACTGGGTCATTTTTCTCAATAATTGAGGGGCTTTGGCATCAAATAAAACTCGGGAATGGTCACTAGAGTCTATCAACGGAATCATTGATGGTTGAGAAGTGGCAATGAATGGTACTTGATTATACAAACATTCATAGAGAGTGTATGGAGCGTTATCTTGGAGCGAAGGGATAACAGCCAATCTATTTGGACTGTCGACAAGATATTGGAGAGCTTCTTGAGAACTTTTATCAGTGATGAATGAGAGAGTGAATGGCCATTTCTTTGATCTAGTACGAATGTAGTCAATTGCATTTTCACCTTTAATTTCAGAGGAACGACCCAAAAAGGTTACTTTTAAAAGAGATAATTCATAGCTAGACAAATCACTCTTGCTCAAAAGATCAAGTGAATCTAGGAATAAATCCAAACCTTTTCTTTGTTCCATACGACCAAAAAATACAAATTCATTGACACTTGATGATGATGAGGATGGTTTTGTAGAGAGTGATTTTGTTGAAGAGTGAGCAAGGAATGGCAAGAGATATAGTTTTTCAGATGGAATATTCCAACCGGCATTCTTTACCAACCAATTGACGATATAGTTACTTGGTGTCCAAATGATATCGGCCATCTCTACAGATTTTCTCTCCATATAGTCCAATTCAATTTGATCATGTTGAATGGGTAGCTTTTGTGTATTACTTTTAACGACCCAACTGGTTGGACCGTGAAGACCGACGACAATGGAAGAGTTTTGGAAATACAAGCCATTGGATTTAGCCATACAAGTGTAGTATGCCATACCTTCAAAATCTGGAAAATGGAGGATATCAAATGATTGGTCTTTGAGGAATTGATAGACTTGGTAAGACTTTCTAACAAAGTATGGATTGTCGATTCTTACTGTGGATAGAGTGGGTAAATGGACCAATTCAATGCCTCTGGATTTAAAATCTTTTCTCCATTCATTAAAACTCTTTTTCTCTGGTGCTTCATCTCTTGTATAGATGACTGTAACTTTATAGCCTTTGGATACTAAAAAATCAGACAATACTGAATAAACTGTACCAATACCAGAGGTGGAGTATAGTCCTTCAAAACTTGAAACTATCATACCAACTTTTAATTCATTGTTGTTGCTATTACTATTTAATAAATTATTGTTTGAACTTTTTTCTATATACCACTCTAAATCATTGAAAATATTGGTAGTATTTGTATTTTCTTGAATACCTTGTAATTGATTTAAAATATCTGATAAATCATTTTCATATTCATTTTGATTTTTATTATAAAAATTTCTAATTATCTATAATTAGTATCATTGTTGGTTCATTATTTAATATTATTAACTTACTTTAAAATATTTTCATATTCATCTTTTAAAATCGTTAAATCATAATTATTATATAAATGATTTTCAGAAGCTATATTGTATATGTATAAACTATATTAATATAAACTACATCTATTCATATCATATAAATAAAAACATACCAAGTTGGATAGTAAAAATGGGAAAAGAAAGTAAAACCACTATTACCAATAAATATTGAATAATAATATTATTCTTCATTTTAAGATAAAATGTTTATGAGAATCCCTAAGAGAGAATAGAGATTGATAAAAATAAAAAAAACAAATGATGTAAAAAGAGAGACCAATAGTATTGTAACAATCTGCTAGAAGGATAGTATTAGCTTCCTCCTATTCTAGTAGTAGTAGTATAGGTGGTTGTGTGTATCTATTATAGTTTTATAGAAATGTATTTATCAAATCCAATGTAATAATAAAATAATAAACTAAATAGAGATAGACGACATAGATAGAATAAATTATTATTTCACAGTCGTATTTGTTGTTGAACAAGATACGAGTATTGATATTTGTTAATTTATCTATCTCTATGTGTGTGTTATTAGTGTGTGTGTGTGGTGCCTATGATATGTGATTATTGTGTGAGAGTGTTGTCTACAATAATAATTAAATTAAATCATTTGTGAATAGTGTCTAATATTTCTTTTCTTGGATGCTTCAATTCTCACCACACATCCCAAATTTGATAATCTGTCAATCCATTATCAAACTATAGAGTGCATTATTTTATCCCGAGTAGTAGAGTCATTGCTATCTATATGAAGAATATTTGATTAAATTGGTAATAGTCTAAACAACACATTTGTGTGGTATTGCTGGTTGTGTGTGAATGAAATGTGGTGTGTGGTTTGGGATTATTTTTTTGCATTTCTATAAAAATATTTTGTAAATTCACACCTCCCCAAAAAATAATTTCATAAACCTCACACCATCATAACCACCAAAATAAATATATCTTTTTCGAAATACTAAATATAATGATATGAGAAAAAAGGATTTAGAAATTACCAAAAATAGATACTTCAATGAGAATATCATGATATTGAGTGTTTCTAAATATATTATTACCAATCAGAGATGAGACATCGACGACATATTCTTTATTTAGCTTTTTTTTTAGCTTCTTCGACCAAAGTCTTTTCAAACTCACTCTTTGGGACGGCAGAGGCAGCTTTTTGGTAAAATTCTTTGGCTTTGGTTTGGTTTTTGAGATTGGTGTAACAGTCACCAATGAAAATAAGATTACGAATGATGGTTGGGTCGACTTCGTAGGCTTCCAAAAGATATTTAAGTGATTCCTCATAGGATGATTGTGGTGGAGTGCCAAATAAAGCACTGGCGACACCTCTTTCAATGAATCCAATAGAGGCAACAGAGAAACACCATCTACCAAGTAAGTGTAATGTGGTTGGATCTTTGGGTTTCAATTCCAATGATTTCAATGCATGTTCTTTAATCTTGAATGCATTGGCAATCTTTTCTTTAGATGTAACATATTCACCAATGGCACTAGTAGAAATAGCCCACCACTTGTAATATTATATATCTATATTAATATCTATATCTATATCTAATATCTACACAATCTGTAATCGTATCATGATAATAATTACTTTATGAACAGCCCAATGTTCTGGATCAATGGTTAAACATTTTTCAATGGTATCAATTGATTTGAGGATATATTCTTTCTTTTGGTTTTTGTCACTGGTTTCCTCATTTTTGTCATAGTAGTATCTGGCAAGTCTCCATAAGAGCTCAACGTCTTGTGGTGAAGTCTTGAGAGCTTCTTCCAAGAGTTCATTGATTTTGTTGTAATCACGAGCTTCTTGTAATTGATCAATTTCAGTGCAAACTTGTTCACTCATTGTGTGTGTATATGTATATTTGTAATAAAGAGTTTAATTAAAATGAAATGAAAAAAGAAAATTAAAAGCTCATTCCCTTGGTGAAGATTTTTCATAATAAATTTCAAAAAAAAAGAAAAATAAAAAAAAAAATAAAAAATAAAAATAAAATTCAAAAATATCTATTTCTTTTGTTTATGATATTCGGGCACTTCACATAAAATTCTTTTTTGTTTTTGCCAAAAGAGGTAAATAGGCACACACGGACCAGACTTTATTGGAATGTGATGTGATTTGAACTAAACAGAGATGATTATTATATTATGTTGTACAAGTATAGTGTAGTTAATTAATCAAAGTTTTCAAAGAAATGCAAGCTATCGAGATAATTTTTTGCACCAGGAGATAATCGGATGGGGGAGAGCAATGTTTCCTCGAGATTGGACAACAACACTGTGTTTAGGTTGGATTTGAAGGAAATGAAATCTTTTCTTTCCATTTTTAGTGAGTGTATGGATGAGGATAAGGTGGATGCAAAATAATCAATAATGTCAAAAGACTTCATTTTGATGGATGTGGTAAGAGTGGTGAGGAGAGTGTGTTTTCGGATTTCCACTGGATAGGGTGAGAGGTAAATAAAGGTGTAGAGGAAAAAAAAACATTGGGGCTTGGGGGATCCTGATTGCTTGTTGATCAATTTGGTGACAAGGGTGTCACTGATGTTCAGTCTATCGAGTCCGATGCTTCCTTTGGCGATTGCGTGTGTGTATTCGGATATCTTGATATTGATGGATATGTCGTGATGTATGTCTGTGGATTCGGGGTAGGTGAGAGAGGTGGGGTTGGGTGCTTGTTGATCGGGGTTGATAAAATACAAGAGTTTGGAATGACCGGTTTTGGCTTGGAGCTGGCTACAAAACTCTACAATGGTAGGTTTGTAGTGTGTGTAGGCCATAAGGTAATCAAACATGCGGCTGTGTCCTTTTTCCACCATTGATTGGACGGAGGACTCGAATAGAGTGAAGCTAGAGTTGGTCTTGTACAGCAGTTTGAAGATCTCCAAGTGGCCATTAGCAACGGCAGCATTGATGGCTTCCCTTGAGAAGCCTTCAGTTCGGTTGTCAAGCAGATATTGAATGATGTCCAAGTACCCGTGAGCGGCACATCTGTCGATACTGCGGTATGTAAACAATATAGGTATATCATCTCTTCTCAACGAGGTCTCGTGCAAGAGTTTGACGACTCTGACATCACCATGGAAGCAATTGGTGAGATGGATATCGGTAAAACCGGCATCCGAGACCTCCAACAAAAACTTGACAATCTCATATGTGCTGTTGGTGGCTTTGTTTGTTGGTCGCTTGCCCAACTTGTGGCACCATCTCACCATTGTAAAATTCCCAGCAATGGCGGCAACATCGATATTTATCGCGTCAAGCAAGACTCGCGAGTTGTGTTTCTCCAACAAGGCTATACATCGTTCATCAAAGATCTTAGCAAGGTCGGCGGAATCCATTGACAGCATTGTATCTTCCTGGACCCTGTGATTGGTGACATAGTACTCAAACACGTCAAACGACGAAAACACCTTTCTAAAGGGTACCCCAACACTGAGTCTAATGTTGTTGGTCGAAAACACTTTATAGGTCTCTACAGACTTGGCATTGACAGGATTGAACTTCACGTCAATAGGTACCCTCTTGCTAGCTGGGTCCATGTTTGCGATAAACTCTTTGGCCAGTCCTACCAATCCCTGCTCCACAATGTAAAAGATAAACAAAGAAGACTCGTAAAACGTCTGTTTGAGGAACGAGTTGAACAACACCAACGCCAGCTCATCGGTGATTTGGGCCGACTGGATAATAAGGCTCAAATGTCTAACCAAGGCTTCTTTGTCCACTCGATCGGGTCTCTCTCTTTGCGCCATCAAATACTCTAACAGCTCCTTGGTCATCGTGCCTCTCCTGATACCTATTTTAATGGCCTTGAAAAACGAATCCACATTGCATCCGTCCACGCCATACCCCTCTTGCTTCAAATACAACACCCTGTCCAATCTCCCACTCGTGACAGCCACCAACGCCAACGACAACGATTGTTTGACATAATGGTCTCTATCGGCATTACTAAACGCACTCATGTTGGCCACCCTCGTCTTTTTGTCTGTTTCCTCCAATCGGTCGTATTTGTTGGATATGGGTATCGAGTAATACTCAAACGTACCCCTGTGTTCCTCAAACACCCTTGTAAAGACCCCCATATCAATTGTGGGCTCTTCCAATAAAAACTGGGCATCCACCACACTGAGGTCCACATAGTAGGCCTTTGACGGGTCATGTTTATACACACTAAAGTACAAATCAATCTTTTGATCAAACAATGCACGATTGATTCTAAAACACTCCAACAACGACAACTGTACAAAACTCTTAGACTTAAACTCCAAGTTTCTGTATATGTAATACAGTACATGTTTAAACAATGTCTTGTTTCTAAATATATTTAAAAATAGATTATTATTATTATTCTTATTATTACTATTTTCCATTTCCTATAAAAGTGTGGGTAGTAAATTAATTCATTTAGTTTGTTGCAAAAACAGAAATTTTTTTGATTTAAATTAAAAAACTTAGGAAAAAAAAAAAAAAACAAAATTATTTAATATTAATTTCAAGAGTTGCAATTCATATCCTTTGACATTCACGGTTACCATACCACCATCTGAATGCACTGCAGGTATAAATACTTGATCATTGGTGAGAATTCACTGATGATTCATGAGCATTCTCATCCCCTTTCCATATCCATGATAAAGATAATTTTCACCTCTATTAAACTTGGTTCATTCTGAGTATAAATCATGCTTCAATTGATCAGGATCTTGAATTCCTCTGCCGCTATGATCACATTCAACAACACTGGAGATTCATAATATCGTGGTAGTGAACAACATTTACAAATTAATGATATATTATTTGTTTTTCATAATAATACATTAGATAAAAGGGATGTGGATGACGAAGTGTAGCGACATTATTTCAGATGATGAAGCCAAGAGTGGTCCACGTCATTCAAATAACTAAAGTTGTTGCTCAGAAACTAATAGTCTTGCTAAAGGCGAAGCCATTGAAGTTAGAATATACGCAAATCTCTCAAACAAAGAAACTATGAAAGAAGCTGGCATTGACAAACCCACTTATTTTTTCGAAAATAGTAAATTTTTTTTTTTTAACTTAATTGATCCACAAAGAAAACAAATATCTTAAAAAAAAAAAAGAAAAAAGGAAAAAAACAAAATTAATTTTTGTTAAAATAAATATTATAGTGCAAAGAGTAATAACAATCAGTATGTCAAAGATTTTGAATTTACAATTGATCAACAAGAGTTCAATATTGGGTAATTTTTGTTTATTTGCCAAGCCCAAAGCAATGCAGGGTGGCAAGGCAGTCAGTGTGTTTCCTGTAGCCTTTTTGGTGGCACCTGTGGCCCCACAAGAGAGCCACACTTTCAAGTGGTCCAATGAAAAGAGTTTTGTGTTTGGTCAACTGCCCGCACACCTTGAACCTGGCAAAGAGTTTGTCGTAGAGGGTCTACTTAAGTGCAAAGACAACAACCATGTAACGCTAGACTACAATGTCGATGAACAACAGTACAAGTTGAAGGATTTGTGCGTGGTAGATGACACCAAGGTGTCAAGTGGGGAATTGTGTGTGCATGCCGCCAACACCATTCCAAGTGCCAGTCATGTCAATGTGGGATTGGCAGTCAATCAACTACCGCTATGTGTGACCCGTGTGTCCAAATCTGATACAAACACACACTTTTCACACGATGGTGCAACCTATTACATTGCCGTGGGCAATATGAACGAGGGCGAGATCATCGAGCCTGCCAATCTACCAAGTAGGGCAAAGTTTGAGTTTCCCAAACACACTGACACCCTGTTTGTGACCTTTGATAAGGATGAGACATTTGTATTTGAAAAACCCAAACACAGACAATAGTAAATGATAGAGATAATAAATAGTGCGCCTTGTTGTATTTTTAATAGAATTAATTTTTAGTCTTTCAGAAAGATCACTTTATTCGCTGATCCCCTTCAAAAAAGATGCTGATTACAAAGTGTAAGTTCTTTAAAATAATCCTATTTAGGGCAATAATTAATATTTCTTTTTCAGTTTAGTTTTTTTCCTTATTTAGACAAATTATATATTTTATACAAAAAAAAAAAATAAAAACACGTCTCCAGAAGTTTTGGTTTTTGTATCTCGAATGTAGATTTTCAATTGATTTATTTCATTTACACAATAAATATGTTTTTCACAATTTTAAATTTGGTTTTAAACTCTATACATTTGTTTTCTAATTATTATTCTTTTAATAGAAATAATTTTTAGTCTTTCAAAAAGATTACTTAATTCCTGCCGATCCCCTTCAAAAAAGATGCGAATAGTAATACACAAGGTGGTCATCATAAATAGTAATAATAAATTTAGTTTATTTTCCTATCTATCTATCTCTACTCTTCTTTTCTCTATCTTTTGATTCACCTCTTTCCTTTCTTCTCTTTTTTTCTTTTCTATCTTTTCTTTCTCTCTTTTTCTCTTTTTTTCTTTCTCTACGTCTTCTTTTTTCTCTTCTTTCTTCACTACTATCTGATGATGTCGATCTACTTCTACTTCTACTTCTACTTCTACTACTACTACTACTAGAGTATGATCTTTTGTGCCTTCTTTTAGATCTCTTACTACGACTGCTACTACTTTTATTTCGATTATTTCTTTTTCTATCACTACTAGAGCTTTCACTTGACCTTGATCTTGACCTTGACCTTGATTTTCTTTTATATAAATAATCTCTTGTCGTTGTTGTTTTTGAATCATCACTATCTGAAATATAATCATCTTGAGGTTTATTATCTCTGTATACATCTAGATTAATTCCATATTTATCTTGTAGTTTATGTAATAATTCTTTATCTTTTCTTTCATCATGAACACGACTGCCTATTCTTCCTCTTCCTCTCACTTTGTATCTTTTTAAAATATCTGGAATGGTATCATCAAATTCTTTATCTTGGTTTTCTCCATGGTTTTTACTATTATTATATTTTAATGATTCTTTATATTGATTAAATTGTTTTTCTCTCTCTTTTTCTTCTTTTTCATCGATTACAGTTGATCCAATTGAATTAATTCTATTATAAGATTTCTCTCTTTCCATAGCATTTCTTTCTCTCTCTATATCAATCGATGATCTTTCATGATTATTATTCTTATTTTCTTGTTTTCTCTTGTTATTATCATTATTATATCTATCTCTTTTATAATAATCTCTATGATCTCTATGATCTCTATTATCTCTATTATCTCTACTATCTCTACTATTGTTATTATATCTCTTTGGTTCATTTAACTTATTATGTTGATAGGCCAATTCATCATTCTCTTTTAAATAGTTGTTATGAGACACTGTCTGTTGAATGATATTGTTTAAATAAGATACACTAGGACTAGAGTTTCTCCCCACTGGAATAAGATTTGATTTACTCGCTAATATGTGATCATCTCTACCAGTACTACTATCTCTATCATCTCTCTGTTGCTGTTGTGGTCCACCCAATATCGTTTTTACATATTCTTTATTTAATTCCAAATGATTTAAAATTTCATCTTGTTTGAGTTTATTATCCATAATCTATATCGATGATGGTGGTGCGGTGTGTATGATGATTTGGTAATAATTTTTCACATTCTAAAATTGTGATCTTTTTTTTTTGTAATTTATTTTGAATTTTTTGGCATTACAGAGCATTTTTGTGTTGGGGTGTTTTTTCGTCTCATAGGTGTGTGTAGCGGTTATTATTATAACAAACACATACTATTGAAATAGATATATGGATGGCAGTAATAGATCAAAGACGAAAACGACAACGACAACGACAACGACAACAACAACAACAACTACTACTGCTTCAACGACAACGACTGCTTCTATAGCAAATACACCATCGACGTTATACGCAAATAACAACTACAACAACGACAACAATGATAACAACACACAGGTAATAAATGAGATTCGAAGCCTTACTTCACTATTAGATTCGTAAGTTATCAGTGTTCAGTAGTATCCTGCAATTCAGAGATAGTATTAGTGATCAAATACTTATGTTTGTTTATGTTTATGTATATAGGATACAAAGAATCAATCATAGTGGTATTATTAATAATGAACAACTTTTAGAAATCATAACATCAATAAATAATAGCAATAATAGCAATAACAACAGTAATAATAATAATAATAATTACAATGAAATCATGAACTTTTCACCACCTAAAAAAGGTAAAAAATATATAATCACAAGAACAGATAGAACAGATGCAGACAACAAGAGAATAAAGATAGATGAATCACTATACAATGTTTTAAAAGATCAAAAATTTATTGATCATTGTCGTCAAAGAGATGATATGGAGGATGGAGATACAACAACTCCAACAACAACTCCAACTCCAACTCATGATCAAAATTTAGGAAGAGAGAAATTAAAACTTTTAAGTCAATTAACAAACCACAATAATATACCAGATAATTTTAAGCATTTACCTGTAATCAAAGCTATGATACCCTACACTGATCCAGCAAATCTCAGATCATTTAATGTCACCGACCCTATATTTGAAAAATCGATGTTGTTTAATCCAAAGGGTATCAGTGATAGAATATTTAATTTTAAATCTGTATGTATATCTAGAGTTTTATTGATGCGATATGATATTAACAACAAAAACAAAAGGGATCAGTTGCATTGGGATTAGAGAATGATGTATCTGAATTAAGTTTTTATAATGAAGCTATTAGTTCACTGAGACAGTATTTAAATTTAGCGAGCAATGAACCATTTCAAATAAAGAGATTGGGAGAAAAGGATTTACAGCAATCGTTGAATTGGAATTCAAAGTTACCAAAGAGTTCTTCAGACTATGCAAAATATACCACTGTGTGTGGAACTATATTGAAGCCATATATATCGAAATCAGTATTGACCAAACTAAAGAACACACCGAGCATCTACCAAGCTGTGTTGATGACACAGAATATTAAACAGATACACTATGAATTTACAGAAACCGAACACAATATACTCGAGAGTTGTTCGTTGGGAGTCAATTCGCCCATCGACCGCTTCATCAACGCCTGCACAAAGCTGCCTGGTCGAGCACCCATTGACTGCATTAGGTATTTAAAAGATATGGAAATGGTTGAAAAAGATCCTACCATTTTTGATACGGACCTTACTGGCCTCTTTTTGCCCTCGCCCGACGAGAGCCCGATGGACATACCACAACTCCTCTTTCAAGAAGAACACGCTTTCAGAAAAGGCCCTCTCTTTTATCAGCAAAAGAGAGTGATCTCGAGATTTTTCCAAGACTATGAGTGTCTACAGGTTGAAAGCTATGCGGGCACTATCATCGACACAAAGTTTGATCCTTCAATGAGGACCAACAAATATTTTGTATGCACACTCCAGCCCACCAAAGAGCTTGAGTTGTTTGATTTTGAGCAACAAAAGCGACAGACACTCAACTTTCACAACTCACCTTGCATCGAGGCCGTCTACTCGCATGACGGCAGGTATTTTGTATCGGGTGGCGAAGATGGATCCATTGTGCGTTGGGACTCTGACACGGGCGCCAAGATGGACCACGTCTCCAGCCCCAACAACCCCGTCACTAGACTCACCGTCCATCGCTCCTCGCCCATCGTTGCGGCAGGCTACAAGAAAAAGTCGATCAATATGATCAGATACGGTCGTGAAAAGCCCTTGGTCATTGACCTCACCCTCACGCAGTCCAAGGAAAAGTGGATGAATAGTGAAGTCAATGACATTGCATTTGGCTATGGTGAATACTCGAATTTCGTTGCGGCCGCCATCGGCAGTGACCCGGGTTACTCTTTTCTCCAAATTATAGACATTAGCCAACCCGAGAAATACAGAGCCTTTGATCAGCTCAAAGACGACACTTCGGCCCTCGCCTGGTGTCCGAGAAACCACCATACTCTTGCCTGCTTTGGAAGTAGCAACAACGAGAGTCTTTTGGTCGTCTATGATCTCCGTGACAAGTTGAATAGTGTAGAAATTAAAATCAAGAGTAAACTAAAAGATGCCAACATTGTGACCTTTAGTCCCTGTAGCAAGTATGTTACTGTATCGGGAGCGGTCAGTAGCACCGCCGTCTATGATATGCGATATCCGGGTCAATTTAGTCTATTAAAACACAAAACCATTGGGCCAACCAAAGACCAAACTTGTTATCACGCCAAATGGACTCGAGATGGAGAGTATTTCCTAACATCTGGTGATGATGGCGTTGTAAATATTTGGGATGTTCACTCGGGGAACAGTACCACTCCAATCAAATCACTCAATCACAGTCCCGGTGTACCCATTAGTTTCTTTGACATCTCTCCGTCATCAGACTATGTTATTAGTGGGGGTGATGACAAGAAAACTAGTTTATTTGGAATAAATAGATTTGATTATCAATAATGTACTACTAAATATGATAGAGATATACGAAATATGTTTATAAATCTAGATCTCATTTATTTTTTTATTTTATCTTTTTTTTAAATTTAATTGTATATCTCTATCATTGGGGTGAATGACCAAGTTTGGCTTAGTTTCATAGGAAAACACTTTATCCGATGTAAATGAAAAGTTGAGTAAAACACTGCCCAACACGGTATACACACAATTTTGAGCCAAATTTAAACCAATGCAACCTCTTTCACCGAGTCCATAGGGAATGTAGGGTAAGGAGGTCTCATTTTCAACCATAAATCTCTCGGGAATGAATTCGTTGGGATCTTTCCAGTATCTCTCTTGTCTGTGTATGGAATAGAGATTGGGAATCACACAAGAGTGTTTGGGAATAAAAGTACCATTGATGGTGATATCCTCTTCGGCCACTCTTGGAATGGACAAGGGGAGGGGAGTTTGAATTCTTAGCACCTCTTTGATGATGGCGTTGAAATAGGGTGTTTGATTCTTTTTCATATAGTCTACTCGCTTGGAATCGCCAAACACAGATTTCAATTCTTGATAGGCTCTGTCTTGAATCTCTGGACGAGAAGACAAGTAAACGAAAAACCATTCCCCACTTGCAATTTGACCCTCAGCACCTGCCAAAAAGAAATCAGTACCTATGTAAATGATTCTATCGTGCTCCTTTTCATCCAAATCTCTGATTAAACCATCCATAACATCTCTAATATTGTTTGGATCAAAAGTATCTTTATGTTCTTGAAGTTTGACTTTCAAATAATCGAGCGATGGTTGTAATGGACAAGGCTCGGTGGGCAATAAATATTTATAAATGGGTGATAATATAGATAAAGACTCACGATATGAACCATAGGATGCGACCTCTACAGCTTTATCAACAGCCACACATAACTCATCTACCAATTTTTTACTTTCATCTCCCCATGCAATCTCTGCACAACAAAAATGTGACATTACTAAATTCATATATATTCTAATTATATAATAATTTACATCAAACTATTGTGAATTATTGAATTAGTAAAAATGATAACAACTAAAATAATCTTCATCATTATTTCATATGAAAAACTACTTACCTTTTCACCAGTCTTTTCAAGATTTTCTAAAATATCTATAAATGAATTTATATGTTTATCAAACTTGCTTGGCATTACATTGAAAATATTTTTGTTTGTAAAATGATTTTTGACCAAATCTTTGTTTTCTGTCCATGTTGGTGTGGGTGCATGAATAATATTTCTAAAATTGCCACTAATCATTTGAAAACCAGGTGATAAAGGTCTATTTTTAAAATTGTTTGCATTTTTCAAGTAAATTCCTTTGAAAAGCTCAAAGTCATTAACAACTATCACATAATGGTCCCCCATCCATAGTCTAATACATGGTGTTCTGAATTTCTCTGCCAATTTATGAAACACCAAATGAGGAGAGTTGAACAAATTCAAATTACCAATGATTGGAAATGCCAATGGCCCAGGTATATGAGTTTTTCCAATGAAGTTTTTCGAAATCTATTTCATAAAAACAAAAGGATTAGTAAATATATTAATAAATACTTTTCAGTTGACCTACAAATGAAAAACCTAGATATGCTATAAAAAGTAGTAATATTATGTAGAGCATTTGAGTAAATGGGTAAATGATTATTCATTCTCTCATAAATCCTATTTATAGTTAAAAAACACATACCCACCTTTAATTTTGAAATAAAAAAATTATAAACAGATTAAAACCACAAAAAACAACCAACATAATCCGTCTGGGGGTATGTGGTAGGGGTAATATAAAAAATTAACTAGCATATGTGAAATACTTACTAATTCAAAATCTCTTACATGAACATAAACACTTATCTCTAATAAAAATTAATTAATTTTAAACCTATCAGCTGTTAACTTTTATTTAATATATGCACCATTATTAATTTAATATCCCTCCTTTTAATTTATCTTTTTTTTAAAATAACATTAATGCTTCTATTTTTTGGATGAATAACCAAATCTGATTGTTCTTCTAAACTTAACAGAGTTTTGCTACTAAAAGAATAATTTAACAAAACAGTTGCAATTACATGATATAGACAAGAATTGGCGATATTTAAGCCAATGCAACCTCTTTCTCCGAGTCCATAAGGTATGTATGGTAATGAGGTTTCATTTTCTACCATAAATCTTTCAGGATCAAATTCAGTTGGTTTACTCCAATATTTTTCATTTCTATGAATATGATACATATTTGGAATAATTAAAGTATGAGCAGGAATAAAAATACCATTGATAGTTACATCTTCTTCAGCGATTCTTGGGATGGATAGAGGTAATGGAGTTTTAATTCGAAGTAACTCTTTAATTATGGAATTTACATAGGGCGTTTTGTTTTTCATTGAATAGTCTACAACTTTTGAATCACCAAATACAGATTTCAATTCTTCATATGCCTTGTTTTGAATTTCAGGACGAGTGGAAAGATAAATAAAAAACCATTCACAGCAACACACTTGGGATTCTACACCGGCAAGGAAAAAATCATGGATAATATAATTGATTCTATCATGCTTACTTTCATCAAAAGAAGTAATCAAAGCATCCATAATATCTCTTTTTAGTTCAGGATTATATGTTTCCTTGTGTTTTTTTAATTCTACATCCAAATAATCAATAATGTTTTGATTTGATGGTCTTTTACCTGCTAATTTTCTTTTATACAAGGGTGATAAAAATCCTACAGACGATAAAATATCTCCATATCTAGCATCCTCTACAACTCCAATAAGTGAATCATTAAATTTTGCAACCCATTCATCAGAATCATGTTCATATCCTACATGACTACTAGTAAAAAAATCTAAAACCATATTCATATGACATCTTTCTATATAATATTTTGTATCAAACTATATGTATTTAAATTGATTAAATATTAATAACTAAAGCTTTCTAGATATAAATAACTCTCTATATTATAAAAAATACCAATTTAGATTGATCATATGCTTCATCCATTTTATCTACAAGAATCTTCATATGCTTTTCAAAAATGGGTTTGGTTGGACCAACCAAAGCTTTGTTTGTAAAATTATGCTTAACCAAATCTTTATTTTCTCCCCAAACTGGATTAGGTGAGTGAATAATATTTTTAAAATCCCCACTAATTCTTTGGAAACCTGGTGACAATGGTCTATTGATAAAGAGTTTATTATTTTTAACATATATACCTTTATAGAGATCGATATCATTGATTATCAATGCATAAAAATCACCCATCCATACTCGAAATACTGATCCATATTGATTTGCCATCTGATCAAAAGTAAAATGGGGTGATGCGAACTGATGTAGATTACCAATGATTGGCAACGATAGAGGTCCTTTAACTTTATTTCTTATACCAATTACATTTTTTTCCAACTAAAATATTATTATAAGGTTACAATTAATATCTCCATACCTTATCTCTTTTCCTCATATTACTTACAAATGACCAAACTATATAACCTAGTAGTAAATATAAAACTATTGATATTAACATCTTTAAAAATAAAAACAAAATGAAACAATTTTTTTTTTTTAAACACAACATTTTTGATCTAAGAACGATTTAGTAACAAATAATCACCTCTCGAAAAATAATAAACCAATTATGGAAAAAATCTGAGATCAATTATATCTCAATACTTTTCTACCCCCATTATTTTTTTATCTTTTGGTATGTCAAAGAGTGTGAAAAATCATATCATTTCAGAAAAGTATACCCCTTCTATAGGCGTTATATAATAATTTGGAATGGTTTTCCAACAACACTTTTATAAATAAAACATTAATATCAATGTTTAAACAAAATTTAAAATGAAAAAAGGTGAATACGTTGAATATTTATAAACAGAATACCAAATTGTTTGGTTATCATTGGGATGCTTATCTGTTAGATCTTTCAAGCATGGCATTTGAATAACAATTTATTTTAAAATAAATCTATATAAATTTATTTTATATTATTAAGCAGCACTCGTGACAGCAGTAGAATTAATTAATTCAATTAATTCTTTCGCTGCTTGTATAATTGATTCTTTTTGGGGTGCAAACGCTTTGTTAGTGTCAGCAATTCTATTGGTAGCTGGATCACGCACATCGTTTGTGGAGATTAATGCCGGCATAGTCTCAGCAACTTTCATACCAATCCTAGTGGTTATGGCTCTAAGGTTCGCTGCTGCTCCTGATCCACCCTTGTTTGCATAACTCACGATAACAGTTGGTTTATTTTTCCCTATTATAAGATATTTAAATTAATATGATTGTATTGTCGAACAAAGAATAACTAAATTACTTACATTCTTGATATAAAAAGTCAATGGCATTTTTTAAGACAGCTGGGATAGATCCATTATATTCTGGTGAAACAAAAATAAAAGCATCTGCTTCACTAATTTTGGAACTCCATTTAAAAGTATGATCTTTAGCATATGTTTTGTAAGCAGGAATGGCAACCTCATCGAAAAAAGGTAATGGATGGTCACGTAAATCTACAATTTCATATTCATAAAACGATGGGCTGTTTTCTTGAACTACTTGTTTGACATACTCTCCAACTTGATCTCCAACCCTTGCTGATCTAGTACTACCTATAATAATTTGAATTCTCTTATTTAATGGGGACATTGTTTGTATTTGTAAATATATTTTATTTTGATATTGAATGAAAATCGAAATAATTCATTTTGTATTTATACCACTTTAACAAGATAGTTATTTTATTCTTAAAAGAAGGTACTTTATTCTTAAAAGAAGTTACTTTATACCGGAATGAGGATCGATATTTTTTTGAAAAAATAAAAAAAATAAAAATAAAAAGAATCAGAATCAATTCCGGAGAAGATTGTCAAGGTCTTCTCATTTTTTTGAAAAATTTGAATATTTGAAAAAACCGTTAAATTTCTTTTTTAATATATATATATATATATATGTATACAATATGTCTCGTATATGTTTTGTGATGAAGAAATACCTGAAAGATGATAGATCATCATATAATAGCATGCTATTGTAACTATTGTGATCGGAATTCAATGATTCGTTTCTGTACATGTATTAGATGCCAGGGCAAATGCAAAACCTATATATCATAACACTATTACCCAGCCTCAACAACCATCGTTCTATTTATCTTCAACTCCCTCAACAAAAACCACCTCCAACTTCTCACAACCAACACCTACATCAACAACACTTCAAAAACCTAGAGAAGAAGGACTACGAATTATTGGTAAAAAGTGTTGTGTATGTAATAAAGTAACTGAAACAAGTCCTTTACCAATAGTAACTATTGGAGATTATCATAGTGTATTGATTTGTAAAAAACAACACCTCAACAGCGAGGATGAAATCAACCAAGTATACAATTTTATTGAAGATTTATAATAAGGTCATAAGATAGTGAGAATGAAAGTGATCAAAATGAAGAAGATGACTTCCGAGTTTCTCCAGATTTTTAAACTTTTCAATGAAAAAACCAACATGATATACTAGAATATGTATGTATGTAAGAAGTAACATTTCCATTAGTAAAGACATCATGTAGACCTTTTCTGTTATACCATAAGAAACTTGGGCACAAGCAATAAGGAATTTAAATTGCTCCCATAGGATCCTTATGTTTTCAATCTTGTTATTTCTTTGATTGTCATCAGTAACTTGTAGTTTACCTAACAGCTCTAGAAATTTGTTATTCTTTTCACCATAAAGGATTACTAATCTAAAGATATTAGCATTTAATCATAAATAAAAAAGAGATAATAATAGAATAATTTAAATTATTAATATATGACCAATAATACTCTTTTAGTACTATTTTTAAAATTTATTTATATCTTTATATGGTATATTGAAATTAAATTATTTTTTTGGCAACATTGAGTCTGGGAGAGAAAGACCACTGTAGAACACAGAGTAGTTAATAGTGACACCATCCAAAGGAGGGATATTGAGAGTCCATTGAATCTTTCTAGAGTGAGTTGGATGATTAGTGTGTTTTGGACTGCTATAGGTAATCTCCCAGAATTGCCATCTATGAAGATTTTCTTCAACAATAACACGTACTGGTTCTTCTCTTCCGTTCATTACTTTAATTTCAAAGGTTTCTACGATATAGAGGTTATCAAGATCAAAATTGAAACCTGTTTGAGCTCTGGTGGCACTAACTCTGCCAAGTGGTTGGAGTGGGAGGACAATGATATCGCCAGTGTTATAGTGAGAGAGATTAAAGGTGTTGAGAATATCGGAACCAAAATTATCTTTACAGTATCTTTGTACCTTCATTTCACCAGCTGGTAAACAGTATGGTTTGTCCCAAGTGAAAATAACAGAAGAGTTGACAGTACCAACTTTGGCATCGACTCCATGATCTTTGCCAACTGAGGCGTATTTGGTGTATTTTGGTGTGTCAAATTTAATAATATCCAAAGATTTGACTGGGATTTTGGCGCTGACAAAGCATATTTGTTTGGATTCACCATCGACAAGGGTGGTCTTGTGGTCGACTGGATATTTGTATACTCTTTTTTCTGGAGCAGGTGGAGGGGCACTTGAACCACCAAGTGAAAGACCTGGAAGTTTACCCAATTTGAATCCACCCAATTTTGGAAGAGGTAATGAACTTTCCTCTTCTTCCTTCTTTGGCTCTTCAGTTTTTTCCTCTGGTTCACGAACGAGGATGACATTTGTCTTTTCATAAGTCTTACCAGATTTATTTTTAATAGTAAACCAACCACGGAATTCCATTTCTGTTTCTCTTGGATTCAAAATAGAGATATAATTGGCATACCATTTGAATAAATCTTTGCTATTGTATGAGATCTTGGCCAAATGTTTCTTTTCGTTGGCTTTGATGGTCCATTCCAATGAGGAATCTCTAAAGATTGGATCCAATTCGTTCTCCAAGAGATTAAAGGAAATGTTTTCAGTGGTCTTGAGGAAATGAACTGAATTGGTTTCTTTGTTATTGAGGGCGTAGGTCTTTTGTTTGGCGAGATAGATGAGGTGACCTTTTAATGTGATAAATTCAAAAGACTCGTCACGTGGTACTTGAATCTCGATGAGTTTGCCAATGAGCTTGGAGAGCATTTTTTCTGGGGTTTGGGCATCGTTGTAATAGTTTTGTTCCAAAACAAAGGCAGTTGGTTCAGTGAGTGAAAGGAAATGAACAGTTTTTTCATCAATAGTTTTGGGAAGATTGTGGATCCAAACTTGACCATCTTCATTATCAATTTCAATGGTTCTAGTTTCCTCGGCAAACACGGTACCATTGCTGTGAATGTGAAGTCTAAGATCACCTTCAAGAGATTCTTTTTCTTTAACGTCCCAAGAGAGTGGTGAATCAAATCTAGAGCTGGCGGCTTGAGGG
Organism: Polysphondylium violaceum; assembly: GCA_000277445.1. NCBI lineage: Eukaryota > Evosea > Eumycetozoa > Dictyosteliales > Dictyosteliaceae > Polysphondylium > Polysphondylium violaceum. The sequence goes on along the minus strand of AJWJ01000002.1, from coordinate 118,126 downwards.
GGCTCTTCAGTATGTTGAAGATAGGGTCTAATTTCATTTGGATCAATTTTCTTTGGAACGACTGGAGGAGTGATGTGTTGTTTCAATACTTGAGCCCATTTATTTTTGGCATCAGCGTTTGGGGCCAAAAGATAGTACACACGAGCAGATGTCTTCATAGAGAGCTTAAAGGCCAATGGTTTACCCTCCATATCATCACAATTCAAACTGCCTCTGAGTTCAATGACATTGATTGGTGATACCACATTGGCATGTTTGTAGTAGGCAAGTCTACCCTCTTCATAGACTTTGAAGTATCTCTTTTGCCACATTTTGGAACCAAAGAAACCTTCGTTACCTTTTTTTTGTAAGAAACCTTCATACAATACTTTACTTTGAAGAATTGGACCATCATAAGAGGCTGGACTCTTTTCATCATCATCAGAATCGTCATCTTCATCTTTATTTTTTCCAATTGAAATTTTACTTGCTCTTGGTGGAGGTGCATTGTTGCTGCTGCTATTTGTACTTGTGACAGTAATACTACCACTGCCATTACTATTTGAACCAGTATCTGGTGATGCATTAAATGTAACAGAAACACTTGCATTGGAATGTGCACCTGACAACTCTTTTACTTTTAAAAATGCTCTTTTGGCATGTCCTTTCTTTACTCCAACAGCCACCAAATCATCTTCAGTTAACTCTGCAATAATATCTGGATCATCATATCCTTTTATTTTAAAAATAATTATTTATTAATAATAATGTAAAGCAGAATAATAATTAATTGTTTATCACTTACCATTATCAATAAGTATAGATTGATACGAATCAAGGCCAATTGCCCTTAAATATTGATCCAAAGTACTCATTTTCTTTTTTTTATATATACAAATAAATAATTAATTCAAACAAATAATATTACACTCTAAAAATAAAAATAAATATCGATTTGAAGGATATTTAAAAATAAAAATAAAAATTCTGATTATTAAGATGAAAAAAAAAATCCTTTAAGCGGAAATGGATTTCGTGTAAAAATTTTTTTTATTGATTCGCTTTCCAAGGAAAGAAAAAATATTAAAAAAATAATTAAAAAAATTGAAAATATTTTATAAAATAAATATCTGACTTTTAAAATTAAATAACCGAAATTTTTTGAGAAAACATTAAAACGCAGTCTGATTGATGATTTGTGCCGGTATAAAATTAAAGTCCTGTGTATAAATCTTAATTTGTGTATGAGATGATGAGTATTTTATTACTAAAACATTGCTGGTCACCCTGTTCCACGCCCCCTATTATTAATATAATTAGAATTTTGTGTAAGGCATATTATTGAATGATACTCTATTCTTTTTCACAACAGAATAAGAAAAAAATCAGATATTCTGTAGCGAGCTTGGTTCAGAAAAAAAAAGAAAAAAAAAAATCTAAAAATCTACAATTCTGTTTTTTTGGATATTTTTTTTGAGATATTTTCAAGACAATGCACACAATCTACAAAAGCCTCAAAGGCTCTATTTGCTCTATTATATTTTCAGATGAAAGCTATTCTTGAGTAATGAAAAGGTAGTGCCTTTGTGTGAAATTCTATATTAATTCCCCATGACGCCCCTTCGGGGTGTTGGTCGGAGGCTAGTCCATACCCCAAAGGTCCTCTTCTACAATTGTACTAGAACCAATTGCCGATATTTAATTTCTTTCTGAAATATTTTCATTCGTCGTCATCGTCATCATAGTTTACTATATTTAATATTAAATATCAGGAGATGCACCCTCTCAGTTTGAACGCACATGTGATTGTTATTATTATTTTGATTTAAATTCATTTATTATTATATTACTACTTGTTATTCAACAACGGTAAAGTACTACTACTTATTATTAAATAGATTTGGTGTTGATTGAGATGCTCTGACTTTTGATAAAATATTAGCATAAGAGGCCTCTCTGTTTTTTACATAATCTTTCATTGAGCTAATGGCAGAATCCAATGATTTCAATTCCTTGTCTTCATGACTCATTGCCAACCAAGGATGTTTGACACACTGCGACGCAGTCCATCTCTCTGCTGGGTTGATGACAAGTAACTGTGATATAAAATCTTTTGCTAAATCTGTAATACCGGACCACTCTGGTTCGGGGAAATCATATTCTAAATCCAATATCTTTTGAAATAACTCGTGATGAGTGTCTGCATAAAATGGTGCAAATCCACATAATCTATGATATGATATGTACAATGAGATGATGATAATAATAATGAGTATATGTAATATTATTGATATTGTATCACTTATACATACAATATATAAGTAATCACACCTATACTCCACATATCAACCGATGTGTCATAAGGTTTACATTCTAAAATTTCAGGTGCTACGTAATCTGGTGTTCCACAAGCTGTTTTAAGTTCTTCTCCACCTTCAAATATTTTACTTAATCCAAAATCTATACTGTATTAGTATTGTTGTTGCTGTAATGTTATATACATATAAACAATATACATACCAGCTATTCTTACAAATTCTTCAGGTTCATCATCTGCTGAACATAGCAGATTTTCAGGTTTCAAATCACGATGACAAACACCGTGTTGGTGCATATATTCAACGGCAGACACAATTTGTCTGACTAAATTACAAGCATCCTTTTCTGAATACTGACCCTTTTCAACAATTTTATCAAACAACTCTCCTCCTCTAATTCTATATGATTATTATTAATATTAATATCATTTAATAATCAATAGCAATGACAATGATATCATGACAATAACTTACAATTCCAAACATAGATATAAATATTCATTTGAATCAAATACTTCTATAAGTTGAATAATGTTTTTATGTTTAAGTTTTTTCATAATCTCTATTTCTCTTGTAAATCTTTTCATGTCGGAATCACTAACATGTTGTTTTGAAATAGCTTTAATAGCCACCGATTCCCCTGTTTCTTTATGAGTTGCTTGTCTTACTACACTGAATGCTCCTCTGTTATATTGTATGGTTGTTGTTGTTAATACTAGTGTAAACAGAAGTGATAGAGAATGAAATAAATACCTTCCGATTTCAGGTCCAAGATCATAGTAATCTTCAATTTTAGAATCTTTCTTTCGAGACAATCCCATCTTTTTAAATAATCTAATCATTTTCTATTGTTATATGTAGTGTGTATGTTGTATGTATATAAGGTGGTGGTGGTATTGGTATATGTGTAGATAGGGTGTTTTGAATAGATATAAATGATGTATATGTGTGAATAGATAGATAGATAGATAGAGATGTATATATGTAATATAAATGGAGAATGTGAAATCTAGATAGGATAGGCAGATGGGTGATCTATAAATAAATGGTATGATAATGATATTAGAGATATCTATATAAAAGGATTTTAAACCAAATATGAGATAGATATCTTTATTTAGTGTGTGATATAATACAAGGTGATAAGGGTGTGTTCCCTTTTTTAGTTTGATAAAAATATATATAGGTGATGTGTATTTAATCAAGCAGCAAAAGTATCTTGTTGTTTTCCTTTTTTTTTTTTTTTTATAAAATTTTTGATTAGATTTTAGCTTGCTATGATGGGTGGGCGGTGTTGCAGTATTGGATGTGTGTATATGTGTGTGTGTGTTTGTGTTGAAAAATAAAATAATAAAAATTTAAAAAAAATTAAAAAATTGATTCTTGCTGTTACTGTATTCAATCAAGATTTTTTCAGTGTAATGATGGGAATGAAATGTGGATATGGAGTTTGTATCTGTCTGTAATTAGATGAGTTATATGTGATGTGTAATGGTTTGTAGATAAGATAACAGTGCGAAGCGATGAATTCAGTTAACACACATAAATTTATTCTATGGCCAATCAATCAATTTGCCGTGAAATCCTTTGAAAGTTTTTGGTGTAATTTATTTTTTTTTATTTTTTTTACACAATTTTTTTTCCACACAGAGTGAACTAAAAATAGGACAGAGGCGCCAAACTTTGAAACAACAAATGATTTCCTTGAATTTAATAGTCTTGAAGCAAGTGATTGATGTGAATCGATTTTGTGTTGCCACTGAATAACGAAATAATCAAGATTATAATCCCTGATCTCATATATCATACCAACATCATTTATCCCCTCTTGAACTTGAAATTGATTATGATATTAATTTTAATTGATTTGCTGATTTTTGGCTTTGATAGGGTTCAATAATGATTAATAAGCAACATCACGCACCACATTATATTAATCTTGGCATACACCAAGTCTTTTCTCATTATTTTAAGCTCGTTTTTACGATTTTTTTTTTTTAACTTTGCATGTGATTTATAACAATGAGTGATGCATCCCGCATGAAGAATGAGTGCTGTGATAGAGTACTCAACATTCATCTTCGTGTAGTTTGATATATTTAAAACAATACTCTACAAGTACTTGCTGATGCGGAGACTCAGAGTAAGGTGTAAAGATGTACTTTGCCTCTGTCCTATAATAGTGCGGTTAAGCCCAACTGGGTGGTGAATCTCACAAATACAGACTTTTTTTTTATTTTTTTTTTTTCTATGAAATTTTTTGAAGTTAGAAAGATTTTTGTGTGTACATAGATATATATATATAATTAGACAGGAAAAGAGAGAGAGTAGTTTAGGTACAAATCTCCCACAGTTCACTCAATAGTATACAGTGACTAGATCACTATCATAGATAGATTGTATAAATAGATATAAATAGATAGATATAAATAGCTCCCACTGAATGTATATCTATGATATTCATTTAATAATAAAATGAGTAGGAATATAAACAATAGCTTAAATAGTGAAAGAAGATACAGTGGTAGTGGTAATAGTTTTAGTCAATACAATGATAATGATGTTATACAAAGACTAGAGAATGAAAAGAGAGTAGTTTTAGATTTATTTTCACAATTACTTGGTAAAAGTAATGCTAGTAGTAGTAATAGTAATAGTAATGTTCGTTCGAGTAATAACCAGCCACAACAACAGCAACAACAACAAGATGATATAGTTATAAAAGATTATTCGAAAATTAATGATATATTAAAGATATTGGGAAATGATTCAACATCTACATTTGTTAAATCAAAGATAATCGATCAATTGATCGTACTGTTTACTTTATCTTCAAATAATATCATCAATCTACTGTTTTATTACAAGAATATACAACAGCAACAACAGAGTAGTAATAGTAGTAATGGTAATAGTGGAGTTTTAATTTTAGATCAGTTGATTTATTTATTACCGAGCATTGATAATGAAGGTTTGTTTTTACAGATACTAGAGTTGGTGCAGGTATTGGGAACACAGCATATCTCGGTGGAACAGTTGAAAAGTATGTTGTCACTATTTGACAAACATTATCTGTGCAGTGGGAATAGAGGTGCTGGCGGAGCTATAGCTAAACCCACCCACTACTTTCTTCAACAAGGTCTACCGCATCTCATGCGTGTGTTGGACCAAATGACGCTAAAGAAAGGCCCTTCATCAGTGTTTTATATGGACGGTGTCAACTCGGGCTTGATTGTGGACCCCATCGGAAAGATCTCTGCGCACGGGTACACTGTGAGCATGTGGATCAACATCGAGTCCTTTTCGCCACCACCTCATGTCCATGCGCGCCACTATGAGCCCCGATTGTTCTCGTTTCTCAATGAAAAGGGGTCGGGCCTCGAGGCCTATTTCGAGCGATCGCTGCTGACCATCCGCGTCAACTCCAAGACCAAGGTCCAGGTGGGCACATCGTCGTTTCCCACGAATCGCTGGTGCCATCTGGTGATCACGCAGTCGTCCAAGAAATGGGGCCTCTCGCTGATGCCAGCCAACACCACCTTTTCGGTGTACCTCGACGCACGCCTCATCCACAGCTCCCAAATCAAGTATCCCTCCACCACCAAGGTGCTCAATATATGTTCGATTGGCACCATGCACAGCAACTCGATCAATCAGTCCCCCAATCTCGAGACAAGCATCAAGTGCCAGCTCGGCTCATTTTCCATGCTCTCGACCTCCCTCACCGACGCCGAGGTCCTGGCCACCTACAAAAAGGGCTCCAACTATCTCTTGAAAAACAAAAAGATTGTCTTGTTCACCTTTTCGCCCAAATCCTTTTTTGGCGGTGTTTGCCACGGTCTGGGAAGCAAGGAGCCCGACCAATCGATAAATGCCTTTTCGATGGGCGACCTCAAAATCCATTCCACCTTCTCCATCAAAGACTCTATCTATTTGATTGGAGGCCCTCAAATCCTCTTTCCACTCCTTCAATCAATTTCCGAACAACAATTTGATAATTCAAATCCAACCATTATTTCAACCAACAGTAATAGTAGTAGACCATTTTTAAATATATCAACCAATAGTACAAATTCAAATTCGAGTAATAATAATAACAGCAATAATAATATAGAATGTAGTAATAGTGAGAGTAGTAATAATAATAATAGTAATAGTAATAGTAATAATAATAATATAGATTTCATTCAATTATCATTAAAGATTCAGTATCCTTCATTGTCAATGATTATATCTTTTATATCACATTTAATGAAAGATGATAAAAGAAATCAAGAGGAAATGATCAAATGCAATGGTGTACAGATATTGGGATTATTGATTGAAAAGATATTTGTATATAATCGTAATTATCAATATGAAACATTTCCAAAAGAGGAATTTGAATCTTTACTCTTATCACTCGATCATTTAATTGATTCTTGTTTTGAAAAAAATGGTAAATTTAGATATATAAAACAAATTTAGATATTGATGATGGTAATGATATTAACACTCTATAACAAATACATTAATATAGATAATTTAAAAACAATGATTTATAAAGGTATTTTATTCAATTTTGATATTTGGATTCATGTTTCCAAACAATTTCAAATTCTATTATTAAGAATGCTTGTATATAAAGTTAGTTTAAATCCTCAGGTATGCATACAATTATTTAGATATATGGATTTGGATATAGATTTAGATATATATACTAATATATCTATGTGAATCATTAATAGTATTTTAGAGAAAGTATAAAAGTTAGATATATATTGGATTGTATAAAATATTATTATCCACATACTGATGAATGTGATGGCAAGAGAATATGTTTTAGTAATATTCAAGAAAGTAGTAGTAATATAAGTGGTAGCAGTAGTAGTCATGTGGATCAACAGCATCAACAATCGCCATCGTCAAGTGATGGCATTTATGTGGATGATACAAAAGAGATTATATCATTTTTATTTGATATAATTAAAATCATCATTAGATCGTCGATTTCTGATAAAGAGATACCCGAGATCCAAGAACTGATACAGTTTATTCAAGACACGGGATGTAACTCGGTCGTGGTGATCGAGAGTTTGAATATCATATTAAAGAACCTGTTCCTCACACCGTCGCTGCAACAACAGAGTAGCAGCAGTAGTCAGTTTTTCGATAGTAGTGGCAGCGTGAATGGTGGAGTTGTGGCGGGTGCAGGTGAAGGCGGTTATGATATATTCAAGGGATTCATATCTAGCTTTGAGGCCGTGGGCGACATACGCTCGTTGCTGGGTCTCTTGACCAGGGACAATAAGGTCATCCAGGTGCTGGTCATCAAGATCATTGGCAAGTACTTGAGCGATGGCTTTAGTTCCAGTCACAGGTTGTCGCTGAAATCCAAGACATCGCTTGAAGATATCTTGCACTATGTCGGCGACGCCTTAAAGGACTTTGAAATGACCGATCTGGTCTACAGAGGCTTGGCCGAGATTGTGGTCGACAATGTCACATCAAGCATTGCTGAGATGGCCAATTCCCCGCTCCTGGATCTCGTCGGCGAGGAGATGTCGAATAAAAAGAGCGGCAAAGACGATGGTAGCGATTTTAAGAGAAAGCAGCAACAGCACAGTCAACAGCAGCAGCACAATCAACAACAGCAACAACAGCACATCAACATCACTGCCATCCAGGTGATATGCAAGCTCGCCCAGCGTGCCTCGCCACCTCTGCAGCAAAAGATCCTCAACGAGATATTCCTGTGTCTCAAGCACTTGCGCAGCCTCAGGGCGGCCATCCTCGACTGCGATCACTGGCAATATTGGTTCCTTTCATTGTGGCCAACGCCTCCCTCCAACCCCTCGTCACCGCCATGGTCGCCCCCAATATCGCCCAATATGCAGAGTGTCAACAGTCGATCCACCGGCATAGGCAGCAGCAGTGGTGTGTCAAACAACAACAACAGCAACAACACACGAATGTTTTCGCAGCGTGCCTATCACTCGGGCATCAAAGAGATCCTCACAGGTATCATCAAGATCCTGCTATTCGATTGCATCGTTAAAAAGGACGGATGGAAGTATATCGAAGAGACACAAGCATGGATATTCTCGATCCTCCCCAACAGCAGTCCCCTTGAACGAAGAATATTCTATGAATGTTTGTTGAAATTAGAGACTGGACTAAAGAGCAACAGCAACAGCAACAACAACAACAACAGTGAATACAACAGTGCCCTATTGTTGAAAAACTATGTCAACCTCATATCCATCATTGAGGACTTTGTCTTTACGCATACGATGAACATTCTCGAACATCGTAATCCTCAATCTCAATGGGAGGATTTCGGTCTCGTTGCCAAGTTGTTGGATATCTTTGACATTAGTCAATCCATTCAAACGGTCAGAGTGCCTCAGGCTGTGCTCTCTCCCAATCAACAATCATCAAATAGCAGCAGTAACAACAATAGCAGCAGTATTTCTTCACCGTCACCCTATATCATGACATTGGCCAACACAGGAAACATTGATTTACCTGCCATCGACATCATATCAAACACTACCAAGGCAAAGAACTCTATTCACACAATCTATAGATTCTGTCTATGTATTTTCCAAGAGGCCGAGTCTTGTTTCTATGGTGAAAAGGACTCTAACGACAAAAAGAATAGAAATCGTCAACTAAACAATCTTCGAGAAGACACAGGTACAGATGATGGAAGTGGTAGTAGTAATAATAATAGTAACAACAACAACAATGAAGAGGAGGATGATAGACCTTTTGGAGAACTATCAGATACCATTAAAAAGCAAATGGTGATTCAAGAGGAAGAGGATGATGAGGAAGAGGAAGAAGAAGAGAGAGTGTTTGCTATACGTGTGTGGGGTCTGCCCATGATCTCTGAGGATATGGACCACATCATCTCGAAGAACTCGATACGTATTCAAACGATTTTGGCTTCAGAGCGTGACCAAAAGGAACAGGTCAAGCATGTCATGTGGATTGTCTGTTGTCTGATTACAATCATTAGACGATACAGAGAGAATTACCAAGACAATATCATTATCAATACTCAGTCGATTATCATCTCATTGCTGAAATCGTTGTTAAAGACCTATGGTGACTTGATTGACAACTTTATCTCTCCAACCAATATCCTCGGTCCACTGGCCGAGAGCATCGGCAACGTGATCACGGGCAATTCAAGCAGCTCGAGTAATAGCAACAACCTGTTTGCTGTGCACAACATCTTGTCGTTGAATGAGCAGAGTGACAACCAACACTACCACTACGAGTTTCTAAAGTACTTTAAAGACAAGCTCCTCCACAAGATTCCCCTCCTCGACAAGTTGCACGAAATCAAGGACCTGTGCGAGAATGCGCATCTCTCATCTGTGTACACCATGACCCGTCGAAACAAGGTGTTAGAGACGATAAAGACCAGCCATGCCAAGCAGCAAGAGGCCCTCTTGTACAAAATTCATAAGATACAGACCAAATCGATCTCCATCTCGCAGAAATTAGAGTTTAACGAGATCCAGCACAACACAGACTTTGAGAGCTTCATTCAAGACACTCGTATCCATTTGGAGAGTCTCTGGGGCCACCTGTACGAGAATCGCTTAACTAAAGAAGACACCCCCTGGTTTATGATGGAGCCTGCATACTTTGGCAAAAAAATATGGAAGTTGTACAACATATCAAACAGCTTTAGACTCAACAGAGTGCTCATGAGAGACTACCATGGATCTGATCATCAGGGCGCGGCCATCTCAAATGCGCCCAGCACCAGCTCACCCACCATCCGTATGACGCAGGATGAGGTGTTGAAAAACAACCAGGCCCTGAGAAGGGTCACCAAACTGCCCTCCTCTGATGACCTCGATCTACAGGCCTCGGATAGCGGGTTGGTCGGGTTTGAAATCTCGGCCTCGGACCTGGAAAAAGATGATGGCATCGTGTTGGATGAGGCCCACGAGGGCGATTGGTGTTTGGTCGATGAACAGAGCCATCCAGCGTCTGCCAAAGCCCGTGGAGCGTTCCCACCTCCCTTCCAGTTGGCCCCATCGTCGAGCTCCTCGTCGCCTGCGTCATCGGCATCGTCCATTCTTGCATCCTCCATTGCCAACACTGTCGCAATGACCCAGGCCGCTGCCAGATCCACAATGGCCATGCTCCCTTCCACCCAAGGCCTGGCCCACCACCACCACACCACCGCCAAACAACCACCCCCTCACCAAAAGCTCGAGTACACTGCCTATGGCGAGATCATCAAGCCCATGCAGGTGGTCCGTGTGCGTATGTGTATCTACCAAGACTCGATCGTGTTTTCGCCCAACGTCACCCAAGAGGACCCCGTGATCCCTTCAAAGTTTCTCAAAGAGAAGCGATACCAAATCAAAAAAATTGTCGGCCTCCAAAACAGACGATACCTCTTACTCCCCACAGCACTCGAGTTTTTCTTTTCGGACAAGCCCTCGATTCTCGTCAACTTTCCCAAACAGGCCATTGTCGTGCAAATATCCAAGCACATCAGCCATCTGTGTGGCGATCCCGGCGTGATCTTCAAGACCAACTCGAGTCAATTCTTTGACTACAACTCGCCTCAACAAGCCGTGATCAAGTACCTCAACCCCACACAGCGATGGAAAAGACGAGAGATTAGTAATTTTGAGTATCTCATGACTCTCAACACCATTGCCGGACGTACTTACAACGATCTCAACCAGTACCCTGTGTTTCCCTGGATTATTGCCGACTATAGCTCTTCGGAACTCGATCTCGATAACCTGGCCATCTACAGAGACCTCGAAAAGCCCATTGGTGCACTCAACCCCGCCCGTTTGCAACTCTTTATGGAGAGATGGAACCAGTGTCCACCCGAGATCCCTGCATTTATGTATGGCACCCATTACTCATCGAGTGGCAGCGTCATGTTCTTTTTGATGCGGTGCGAGCCTTTTACCTCCCACTTTATCAAGCTCCAAAGCGGCCATTTTGACCACGCCGATCGTATGTTTGACTCGATCATTGATTGCTGGAGAAACTGTCTCAACAGTTCGTCTGACGTAAAGGAACTGACACCCGAGTTTTTCTATTTACCCGAATTCTTGCTTAACTCGAATAACCTTGATCTGGGCATCAAACAAAACGGCAAGCCACTCGACAATGTTGTTTTGCCTCCCTGGGCCAACTCAGCATTCAAATTTGTGGCCCTGAATCGTATGGCCCTCGAGAGCGATTATGTCTCGGCCAACCTCCACCACTGGATCGACCTGATCTTTGGATACAAGCAAAAAGGAAAGGAGGCCGTCAATGCAAACAATGTTTTCTACCATCTTACGTATGAGGGCAGCGTCGACATTGGCGCCATGAACGACCCCATCTTGCGTGAGGCCACTAGGGTCCAAATCAACAATTTTGGAGTTACCCCCTCGCAACTTTTTACCTCAGCCCATCCAGCCCGAGACCCGGTCCCCAATGCCCGATTGAGTAAATTGGACATTATTCGTAAACTCAAACCCGTGCTGGTCAGCCAACTGAGCTTTAGTCCTCTTTGTCTGTTTGTGTATCCTCCAGGCTCGCTCTCTACCCCTTCCAGCGCCGCCAGCAACATCATTAGTGGCGTCGTTGGAGGTGGAGGTGGCGGCACATCGTCGTTTGGCAACCGTATTCTCATTATTGGCGAAGCTGCAAACGATACCCAGTACTACCGTTACCTCGACGGCGGCGCAGGCCTCGCATTGCCCACTCTTACCCCCTCACTCATCCAAAACCAGATCCCATTGTCCCTCTCTGTTGGCCTCCGTTCCATCATTGGCAAGCCATTCTGCCAAGTGCCCAACAACCCCAAGATCCTGTTGACCAGTGGTAAGTGTGACTATACTCTCCACATTGTCTACAACGACTCGAAGCTCATCACTGGGTCTTTGGTCCACAAGGCCCCTATCACATGCATCAGCTATGATGAGTATCAATGTGGAAGATTTGGTGTTGGAGGCATTATTGTCGAGCAAAAGACCATCATCACTGGCAGTGAAGACACCACCGCCATCGTGTGGGAGATGGAGTCTGATTATTCCATCAAACCAATCCATATCCTCCGTGGTCACACACTAGGAATCACATGTATTGCCATCAGTCGAGCCAACGACATTTGTCTGAGTGGATCCAAGGATGGTCAAGTCATCATTCACTCCCTTAGAAAGGGTAAATACATTAGATCCATTAAGCATCCATCAAAATTCTCTATCGACGCCATGATCTTTGATCACGACTTTGGTACAATATTTATCTACTCAAATGAATCCAGCACTCGTAATAATAGTAATAGTAATAGTAACAATAACAACAACAAGAAACCAATTGAATATGAAGATGAGATTGAAGATATAGAGACACTTGGTGATGATGACGATGATGAATTTACTACAACTCGTCGTAAAACTAAACAACCTCAACAACCAAAACAACCCCAACAACCAAAGGACAGTGATAGTAGTGATGTAAATGAGTTTGTTGGATGCAATCATGTGCTTTACAGATACTCTATCAATGGTAAATTAATCCAATCGGTACTCAATGACGTGCAGCCATGTATTGTGAAAATGTTAATAGCAAGATCACAAAATGGCATCAACTATCTCTTTACCGCTGGCAAATACCAAATTGTTGTTCGTGAGATGCTCAATCTCGAGATTGTGCATGTATTTGATATCCGTGATCTCTCTCGATTCTCTTACAATGCCAACAACAAGATCATTGATATCGTCCTCTTTGGCACAGGCAGTGGAAATGTGCACGAAGACTCGATATGTGCACCCATCGTTGGCAAATTTAGTAATAGCTCTGGTAGCAATACCTACTCGTCCGAGTCGTCCTATAGCCTGCCAACATCCATGACACTGATGGTGTTGTTGGAGTCTTGTCAAGTCATAATCTACACATTTGACGAACAAGGCACACTCAAGTCACTTGCCGATCACTAATGAAATGTTGTCGTTTAAATACTTTTCCATCACCCCCACTTCACATTATTTTTATTATTAATAAAAAACACACTCAATCTCTAATCCATTTACAACATCAACCCCTCGATAAGTATCGATATTATTTACTGATAAGGATTGAGAAAAATAAATTATTATTTCCTTTCAGAGTTTGTTCTCATAATTTGACATTGGACCAGTTATTTTTATACAACCACCACTACTTTTTTTTTTTTCTAATTTTTTTTTTAAAAACTAAAAAAACGTGAAAAAACTTATTCTTTTTTTTTTAAAAATCATTTTATTATTGTGATCTTTCAATAGTAACATTATATATAAATATGGGTTTAGATATTGTTCAATTCCGTGCCGATAAGGGTGGAAATCCAGACATTATTCGTCAATCACAAGCTGCTAGATACAAGCCAGTTGAAACTGTCGATGAGATCATTGAATTAGATGCCACTGTAAAGAAAAGTAATAGAAAAGATAAGGAGATACAGAGATACAGAGATAGAGTAGAGATACTAATATTAATAATATTATTATTATAGCTAAATATTCATTAGATCAAGCAAATGCTGAATATGCTAAACTTAATAAAGCAGTTGCAATGAAAAAGAAAGCTGGAGAAAGTGCTGATGATTTGATTGCACAATGTGAAGCTTTGGATAAAAATATTGCAAACTTAAAGATTGAAACTGCTAGAGTTGAAGAACTTTTGAGAAAGAAATTAAAACCAATCGGTAACATTGTTCACAGCTCAGTACCCATCAGTGACAATGAAGACAACAACAGAGTTGAAAAAACTTGGGGTGAATGCAAGACCTCACCAGATTTACTCCATCATCACGAACTCTTGGAAATGATTGACGGTTATGAACCAGAAAGAGGTTCAGAAGTTGCTGGTCACAGAGGTTATTTCCTCAAGGGTATGGGTGTCTTGTTAAATCAAGCCGTCATCAACTATGCTTTGGCCTTTTTGACCAAAAAGGGATTCACTGCTCTCCAAACTCCATACTTTATGAAAAAGGAGATCATGGCCGAAACTGCCCAACTCGAACAATTTGACGAAGAACTCTACAAGGTCAGCGGCGAAGGTGAAGACAACGAAAAGTACTTGATTGCTACCTCTGAACAACCAATCTCTGCCTACCATCGTCGTGAGTGGATCGAAGAAAAGGAACTCCCCAAGAAATACGCCGGTTACTCAACCAACTTCCGTAAGGAGGCCGGTTCCTCTGGTAAAGACAACTGGGGTATCTTTAGAGTCCATCAATTTGAAAAGATTGAACAATTTTGCATCACCGAACCAGAAAAGAGCTGGGATATGCAAGATGAAATGTTGGGCAATGCCGAAGCCTTCTACCAAGAACTCGGTCTCCCATATCGTGTTGTCAACATTGTCTCTGGTGCTCTCAACAATGCCGCCGCCAGAAAATATGATCTCGAATGCTGGTTCCCAGGTTACAATGAGTACAGAGAATTGGTCTCTTGCTCCAATTGCACTGACTACCAATCTCGTGATTTGGAAATCCGTTGTGGTATGAAGAAACAAGGTCAACAACAAAAGAAATACGTTCACATGCTCAACTCTACCCTCGCTGCCACTACCAGAGTCATTTGCTGTATCCTTGAAAACTATCAAACCGAAGGTGGTATCAATGTCCCAACTCCTCTTAGACCATACTTGGGCATGGATTTCATTCCATTCACCAAGCCAAAGCCAAAGGCCAAGGTTCAACCAAAAAAATAAATCTTTCATTAAATAAATAAATAAATAATATCATTTATTATTATAAATATTTTATAAAACTAAACTATCTATATCTATCTTTTTCATTTTTTAAATCCAAGATCAAAGATTTATTGCGTTGGCCAAAAAAAAAAAAAAAAAAAATTAAATTTGTTTTTTTCAACGAGATATTATTTGTTTGTTCAAGGTAATATGCTCTTTAGATAGAAAGTAATGAGTAGTCATGAATTAAGAACACATTATGGTCATCAAAGAAGACTTAGTCATCAGAGTACTTTGACAGGTAGTGGAGGAAATATTAGTATACTGAATTCATCAAACAGTAGATTGGGATCTTCATTGACAACATCACCTGTACTTCAATCAGCTACATCTTCATCCACTCCCCATCCTTTAGTTATACCATCATTTCAGTTAAATCCTTTTGATGGTAATATAAATAGCAGTAATATTAGTCTGGGTATGAGCGCAGGTGGGATAAATACAACAACATCGTCATTATCAACAACTGCAACGACTACAACAGTTCCTGTATTACCAACATCAACAATAGCTACACCATCAAATACTTTATCACCTATTTCTACTTCATCACTCGGTGTAAATCAATCATTAAATACTACACCTCTATTAGCTTCATCTCAGCAACAACAACAACAAGTATCGTCATCCCAACAACTACAACCACAACAACCAGTTCAACAAACAACAACCAAAGGTGCAAATACAGAAGTCTATGGATTTGTTTATTGGATAGCTACATTTTTAGGATACATTATCTATCTACTTTGGGCATTTATACCAGAGAGTGCTTTAGCAGAGCTTGGTGTACATTATTACCCAAACAAGTATTGGGCCATCGCTATACCAATGTATATTATCGTTTGTATTATATTTGGTCTATCTGTTTACTTTTGTATCAATTTAATTATCACACAACCATTAGAGTCTTTCAACACATTCAAGGATCAATTCTCTCAAGAATCAGACTCTCATTTCTCTTACTTACCCGAATCTATTCCACCCCTTGAAGACATCCCCATATCAATCGTTAATCAAATACTCTATCAAAAGAATTTGGATATAAAGTTATTAAATAACAATAAATCATCGACACCGACAAGTAATACAGCAACACCCACAACAACAACAACAGCAGCAAGAAATAGAATCAATAATCTTATTACATCTAAAAACAATAGTAGTGGATCGAGTACTCCTACATCGTCATCAACATCATTTAATCTTTCAACTTCTTTTTCAAATATAAATTACAACTCTTTACCAAACAACTCTACAACATTATTTAATAGCTCAGCAACAACATCAATATCAACATCATTATCATCATCATCAACTAACACACCTACTTTAAATACTAAAAGAAATGCTTTAAATACATCTTCTTTATCAATAAACACAACAAAGTCTCCGAGATAATCATCATGATTTCGATGACTATATTAGATTGTTAAATAAATTAATGTTTATTTATAATATAATATTATTTAAATTTGGATATAGGGATAGAGGGTAATCGTCTTCTATGGATAATATTATCTAAAGTGGGTACGTGGTTAGATTAAAAATAACTTCATTGATGTAAATTTGTAAAATGGAAAAACTAGATTGGGGTTGAGAATCTAGAATGGTAACTATTGAAATATCACCCCCACATCACACACCATTTTAATTCATTTCCATAATTGATTTTTGAAAAAGGTAAAAGGATAAATAAAACATAAACACATAATATTTCTAGAAATAAATACTAAAAATGAAAATATATACATTTCTATGTTTTATAATAATTCTACCATTTACTGTAGTGTATAGCTGTGATAGTGATTATCAATGTGGTGTTGGGTATCCATTTGCAGTGTGTAACGGGAAATTGAATTTCTATCCTGGTATAGATTATGATGACAACTTTAATCTTCTAATTGCCGGTAAATACAATTCCTCCCACAATGGTCCTTATGGCGTGCCTGCAATGTTTAGAGTGCCTATTGTAAACAACAATGGTTTTGGAGGTGAAATCCATAAATTCTTTAATATCAATGGAGAGATTGAAGAAGGAGCTGGCGCCAATCATATATTCAAGTTTCTTGCCTTTGTCCCCAAAGCCGACTACTATTACTACATTATGAATCAAGCTGGTACTCCCGTGTTTTCCATTCTCAAGGGCGGTCAAGGGGATAACACAATCACTCCTGTTTTCAATATCCACAACACACCCTTTGTCATTGACTTTGCACGTTACCTCGTAGATGCTGACTTAAGTGTGTATGGTGCTTATGGTATTTACAAATTCAACAAACTACCAACGGTAAAAGCCGATGCAGAATCCTCCATCCTCTTGTACCAGAACCAAATTGTCAATGGAATTGCACTGGATCAAAGAAACTCCAAAGATATCTATATGTCTACCTATGACGGAAATATATTAAAAGGATCCGTAGACTGTTTGAATTGCACCCAAGACAAATTAATTAAAATTGGTTCAGATTCCGATATTGGTAAACTCACAGACTTTATCATGGTACGTGATTTGATTTACTACTCTTTCAATGGTGGTATTAAGAAATTCCCTGTCGATGGCAGTTCTGGTCCTATTCAAATTGTATCCAATGAAAATGTTTTGTCTTTAACAGAGTTCAATGGTATTGTGTATTTCCAAACCAATGATGGCTCCATTAAATCTGTTCTTTCCACAAGTGGTAATTACCAAAACTATCTATACAACTCTACATCTGATCATCTCTGTCAACCAGCTGTTGGGTTCAATAATTTGGATGGAAAATGTCCAAACGGTTTAATTCTTTGGGACTCTAAAGGAATACCTCGTTGTACCTCATTCAAGAGTGGTACCACTATTCCAGAGATTTGTTACAACCAATATGACTGTGGTCCATCAGGTTACTTTGCATGTTTAAATGGAGGATGTTCTTGTTTACCCAATTTCTATGGAACTGATTGTAAAAGCTGTGATGGAAAAGTCCAACACAATTCAAATGGTACTCCAGTTTGCATAATCAATTAAATAAACAAATGAAAAAGACATATATCTTGATATTGCATACCAAACCAGTGCCTCATTAAAATAATCAATATAACACAAAGCAATTTATTTAAATAAATGAACTTTAAAATCTACTTCTATTTCGTCATCATCTTTGAGATAATATAAATCGTCATCTTGAGTGATTAATACATTTGGTAAAAGTACTATTGACTTTATGTATTGATTGTTAAATTGTTGGATAGAGTCATGATATAATGTGTTGTTGGTGTTGATATTACTGGTACTCTGTGTCACCAATGGTGTAGAGTTTAATGCAATACTGGATTTATAACGATTTTGGATAATACCCACCAAATGGACAAACGTCTTGTGGTAGAGAGTCATGTATTTGAAAAAAGGTTCACCACGACAACGGAGTTTGAATCGAATGGAGTGGTTTTTAGCATTGTTGATGGTGATGCTGGCTTGGGAACAACAGCAGGTTGGGGATTGGTCGTGTTTGGTGATCACAGAGTTTTTCAATTGTTGTTGAGCCAGTTGGGTGGAGGAGCCGTATTGAGTGGCGAGGTGGATGAGGAGTTGGTTAGAGAAATCGTATTTAGGCAAGACGACCTGGCAGCGCTGGATCAGGGTCACCTGCACGTGTGCGTTAATGTAGTCGGTGATGTCGGGGTTTTGAGTCACTTGGAGGACGGTCTGTTTCTCACCATCAAGTGAATCGAGGAGTGCGCCGTGTTTGATGAGGAAGTCAAACATGTCGAGGTCTCCTTGTTGCGCAACAATGTGCAGTGGTGTCGATTGCGGATACACAGACATGGGTTTATTGACATCTGCACCGCACATGACTAGCTTCTTGGCGATGTCATAGTGCGAGAATTCAAGAGTCTCGTGAAACACCGATTGACCAAACGAGTCGAGCGCGTTGGGATTGGCGCCTGCTTCGAGGAGTTCGTTTACTGCCTGGTGGTTGCCAATCGAACATGCCAAGAATAGCGCTGTTTGGCCTTTACTATTGACTGATTCGATCACTTGGTGTTGGACATTGACGGGTGTGCAGGTCAATAGATAGTTTAGTATTTGCTGGAGTACAAGGATCTTGGCGGGATACAACGCACACAAACCCAGCGGAGTCTCTGCCATGTCATTGTCTGTCTTGAACACCGACAACTCATTGCATCTCGAGAGATCAAATCTATCTGATTGGCAGAGCATTCTGACGATGCCAAACACCAATTTACTAAACATGACCTCTTGTTCCTTGCTCTCGACCAACTCGCTGACTTGCTCCTCTGTACAAGGCCATGTGTGTATGAATTGAGAGAATGCATTTCTACCTGTTGTTTCATCGATTTCGTTTGCATTCCATAGTAAATCGCCAAACAGCTTTATGAGTTTAAGTAAAGGATGTTGTTTTTCAAACTTGATGTCTATATCCTTGCCTTGCACCGCTGTTGTGGCTGTATTACAGATATCGAGTGAGATTGATTTAATAAGCTTTAAATTTGACAACGAGTAATGAAGACATGAAGGACCCTTGATGCCTTTGGTTGCAGGGTCTATTTTAGAATGAATGCTTTGTTTCTTTTCCTCGAGTCGAGATTCCTCATATTTTGTCAGAGGAAGTAGACTCTGCAACTTTAATGAATAGCTAGAGATATCAATCTTTTTATAATGAGGCGTTGGTTTGGCATTATAAGACGACAGAAGTTGCACTGTATCAAAATCAATCTCTTTGGATGCCAAATGCATAGGTGACATATTATTGTTGTTTAATAGATCAGGCGTTGCCCCTCTCTCCAGCAATAGTGTGACTATATGTGCTCTCGTAGATTTACTATCATTCAAATACTCTGTATTGACCTTAACTATTGGTGATATTGGTATATTATTACTATTACTATTATTACTACTACTACTATTGTTTAACAATTCATTAATTGATGAAGAACATGCATAGTGGAGTGCAGTGTTTCCGTTGATATCTTTTTGATCGATATCAAATTCGAGTTGATCGTTGTCGTATATGATGTTTAACAATACTTTAACCAATCTATACATTTTCATTTGTGAAGCAAGATGGAGGATGGTAGTGCCATATTGATCAGAACTAGATGCAAATACTAAACTATTGTCATCATTTAATAACTTCAATGCATCTGTTTGGTCTCCCCTACCAACGGCCTTTATAATTGTGTTGTTTGATTGTGTTTCTATGGATAGCTTTGTCAAGTTTATATCATTTTCTATTATTTGTTTATTATGTTGATGCTGTTCTTCTTCTTCCTCTACCTCTTTGTTTTTACAACAAGTATCCTCTTTATATTCTGTGATTTTCATGTTCTTGTGGCTGAGAATTAAAAAAAAAAAAAAAAAAAAAAATCTGATTTTGCATTTGATTTTGAATGAAGTAAATTGTCCTCTGAGGCCAATTTGATTTTTAAATTTGTCGAAATCTATAGTGTGAAAATGGAATACCTCAATGCTGGTCAAATAGATTCATTAATCTAATAAAAATAATATAGGTATTGATACCAACACAAAAACTTTTATTATTAATTAAGAGTATGTTTGGGTGATAGCACTAGATTTGTTTTATCGACAGAATGAAAGAGATGGGTGGAGAGAGGAGATCCAGAGGCGAGAACACAGACTGCCGCGTTTAGTTCAAGTTTGATGGTGTTGTATTTGCATGGCTTGAGCCATCGTCCGGTGTTGACGTCATCAAGGAGCGGATCTTGGATAAAGACTGACCAGTTTTTGCCAACTTTGAGTTGTTGGAATATGCTGTCCTCAACTCTACTCATCACGCCCTTGGAGATCGATACAAGGTTATCGTTGAAATTAAATGTCGAGTAAAATATAAAAAAGGCGAGCAGCAATTGATCAAGCTTTAGTGTATTGGCACTCTCCCAATTGAGTGGGTGTTGGAGGCCTTGGGGAAACTGGATGCATGGTAACACGGGTGGATTGATGGTCTGAAGGAAAAATATGGCTAGGTTAGTCCACGAATATGAGGACAGGAAGCCGCCACCTGAGGCTGATGATATACCTTTTACAGTGGCCCACTTTTTGATAAGAACGAGAAATGGATGTGAACGGGGATCTGCTTGAGCATATGCTTTTAGCAGCTCAGAGTTATCCACGGCATGTTGATTGCCAAAGCTTATATCGAAATCTATACCAGAATGCACCAATTTAATAATTGGCATTGAGGACGGTACCAATAAAAGATCCTGAATTCCTGGTTGATCAGCCAGACACTCTTTGATCGAAATGTGATCTTCGGGTGTGGGTGTCTCTGTGCCCTTGAACAGCGAGAGATCCACATCACTTTGTCCAATCGTGATCCCATTGACCATCGACCCATAGGGCTTCAAGACAAAATTGTGTGGTTCTAATCCTGAAATCATTGCATTGAGCTCACTGATGATCTTTTCCTTTACCTCTATATTTCCCTGCCCAATCTCGTAATTGTATATATTCATTAACACCTCAATCACCTCATTACTAGTAACCAAAACAGGCCTCTGTATGATCTCTTGCATATTCCTCTGAACATGTCTAGTAATTGTATCTCTAAAGTATTGATTCACGAGTGAAACTGGGTTCTCGCTTCGCCGAGAGAATAAAAGAGTGCCAATACAATCAAATGTGTAGCCAATATTTAATAAAACCTGAAATCTATCAAAATCATTTGTCAATATCATTGTCATATACTTTGATCGATCACTCTTATCTCTTTGGATATATTCTTTAACAGCCTTTTTATAGTTTACATTTGATAATGACTCCAACGCTAATTGACATCCATCATCTAAATCAATAATTTCATCTTGTTGAACTTTTATTGCTATATTATTACAATTATCTATCTTCTCCATATATCTAATTTTTTTACCATATATCTTTTTTTTTAATAAAAACCTAATCATAGACATAAAGATCCAATAAGATATGACATGTTGCGAAAAAGGAATGAAAAGTTTTTTTTTTTTGAAAAAAACGAGAAATGATAAATATTTTAGAATAAATATCCAAATGCTTATTAGAGAATAATAATTTTTTAAAATGAGAATTATTTGTTAAAAATTTAAACTAATTTTATATGTTTATTTAATTGAATTATGGAGTTGGATCTTCTTTAATGACTGGAATGGATGGTGAAGTTTCTGTGGATGGAGCTGAGGGAGGGGTTTGGAAAGGAGTTGGTTCCTTGGGTTTACCTGTTACTCTGTCAATTCTTGGCTTTCTCTTTCTCTTTGGTTTGTTGGCATTATTTTTATTGGCAGTTTTCAATTTCATATCTGCTTTCTTTACCTTGAATGCCATAGCAATTGATTTTCTATTTGCAACCACAATAGTGGTGGCAATCACGGCAACTGCACCACCAACAATGATACCTGCAATGGCGCCAGCAGAGAGAAGAGGTTTCTTGGGGGGACAACCTTTTAGTAAAACTGAAAAAGATGTGCCTGTGAGTTTGGCTTGTGCAACACAGGTGTCGGTAGTTTGTTTGTCTTCGGTTGGGGTGGCTGGATTAAAGGTAGAGAATTTAATAGAGTCCATATTGAATTCAGAACCTTGATTAAAAGAGATCAAATCCACCTGAGTGCCATTTTCTGTGCCAGAGAGCTTGGATAATGCATCGCTGCTAATTCTAACTTCGATGGTGCTTTGGATTTTGGCAATATTGGTGACATTGATTTTAGTAAAGTCTTCAAGAGTCAAGATGTTGATAATCATAGCCCCAGTTTGTTGATAGTCACCATTGATTTTAAAATTGTGTACATTACCATCTCTATCACCTAAAATACCATTGTTGATGATAGATTGATTGAATGTACCACGACCTTGAATGGTACCGCCGTTTATGACAATGGTAGAGTTACTATTGAGTAAACCACCTTGAATTGAAAAAGTACCTTGGCTTTGAGTATATCCACCAACACTAACGGTATTACTCAAGATCTTAAAACTACCACTATTGCTCACTGGAATATTAATACGTGATCTATCCATACCAACACTAAAGTTTCCAAAATTATTTAAAACAATTTGATTGGCATCCTCATTCTTTAATATATGAGATGACAAGACAATGGAACCTGTATTAACAAATGAACTACCAGCAACGATTTGAATATCTGCACCTGTATCTAATAAACCTTTGCTATTATAGAAATTTGTATTATTCAATTGAATAACACCACCTCTTTCAATATTCAACTCTCCATTTAAAATTGTGATATTTGTATCTGATGTCAAAAATTTACTACTAGCGAATTTAATACTCTTTTCAACTGTAATATTACAATTATTTGCAATAAATGAATTTGATTTAACCTAATATTTATAATATTAGAATATATAAAAATGATTCAATTAAAGAATTTCTACTACTTACAGTTAAATTACCATATAAAACATTTATAGTACTAGATTCAAATAGAGCATCATTTGAAATACTAAATTCACCATCAACTAAAAGTTGACTTTTTTTAATATCAATCTTTGGAGCAAAGAAGGCACCATAGACTTCTACTTTGGAATTGGTTATAGAGATGTAATTTGCATCTTGACTGTATACTTTGCCTGGGATATTGAGAAAAGAATCACTGACTTCCAATCTAGACATGCTTTGTAAAAAGAGTCTACCAATGACATTGAAATCATTGTTGTTGATTATAGCTTTGGTTGTATTTAACAATGCAAAATCACCATTGAGAAAAGATGGTATATCACTGTCTGAAATTGAAAGTACTGATTGATCATGTAAAAACAATTTACCATCAATTAAAATTTGAGATTTGTCAACGTTAATCATTCCATCTTCCAAGAAATTTAATGTTCCTTTAATATAGAGTCTAGATTGATTTGAAAAATTGAATTTTGATTGACCCATACCAATAAAATTGCTACCTTGTAACCATAAATCTGTGTTGTCTAAATCTAAATAGGTTTGATCTTTAGCTACTAATTCACCATTTTCAATATAAATAAAACTATCATTTTTAGTTTTAATATTGGATGTATCCAAGAGATATAATGAAGTATTATTGAATAAAAGGTTGAGATTTGATCCTTGAATACTTGAATCTTCGTGAATATAAACTTTTGTAGTATCGGTTGATGTTTTAAAGTAAAAAATATCATTAACACTAGTTAGAGTAGACTATATTGACATAATATTAGTAAAAAATAATAATAAATAATCATAATAATAATTACATTTTTGAATGAAAAAAAAAGAATCAACAAATGTATGAGTATTAGATTTTGAATTGAATTTTGTTTTTTCAAATGAAACATTATCGGTGTAACCAACTTTTGAATCAGAGAAATCAACAGTAGAGTTAGAAACTAAACTTTTCGACAATTTAGAATCCTTACTAGATTCAAGTTGAAGTACAAAATTATCTTTTAATTGTAAATACTAATTGGAAAAAATATATTAGTATTTAATGGGCTTAAAGAGCCAACGACAGTAATAAATACATACATTTTTAAAAGTTAAATCTGATCCGTGAGAATAAAGGCTTCCGCCCTCGCCAATAAAGAAATTATTAAAAATAGTGTTTTGGTTTCCATCACCAGTGATATTTAATTGGCCAAATTCAAATATTTGGAATAAACTTTCAAATGTTGGACTTGTGTTTGAAACTATACACATTGTGTTTGTTGTTAATAAGAATCACTTATTTAATAAATAAAGAGTACTTACTATTATGTAAATATGAATTGTTAATTTGACCAGTAATAGTTGGTTTTTTATTTCCAGAGTTAACCATAGTACCATTCGTGATTGAAATCAATGCAGTGGTAACACTGTCTTGGAAAGTGACAACAACATCCTTATTGATTGAAACTGTGTTGCTAAATGAACTTGATGATTGAAAAGTTGCTTTACTTGGTCCTTCTGTATTCATACTACGTGCAGTAGTAGGATCAGCTGCAACTATATCTGCCTGAGCAGCTATGGTGACGTCATCACTTGATGTTGGCACTCCGCTCGATACCCAAATAGTAGGATCAAACCATGAGCCTGTTGCTGATGTCAACTTATTTTCTGCTAAAGATACAGATAAAACTGTAAAGAAAACAGCCAATGCAAAGATCAAATAATTAAATTTCATTTTTCTTAAAAACACGCAAATCTAGATATGTGTGGGGTGTATATTTTGAGTGGGTGAAAAAAAATATAAATTATCTAATGCATCAACACTTTCTATATTATCTATGCTGTGTATGATAAATAAATGTAAACGTAGTGAAGGGGATTATCAAAAAGAAAAGTTTGAAAAAAAAAAAAGCTCGAAACTCACGAGAAAGGCCCATTATCCATCAGAAGCAATGATCAAACGGTACCGGCTAATTTTTTTTTTAAAAAATATTTTTTTTTAAATTTTTTTCCAAAATATCTTAGTATTTTTTGCAAGATATTTTTGTTATCGAAGATTGTCGACATTCTCTAAGGTTATGAGACACCACGCTTGACGCCAATGGCAGCAATGGAAGCAACAATGATATTTAATTAATAATGTAATGAAACAAATTTATTGATACATTGAAATAATATGTATTTATGAAGAGTAATGGTACTAAAATAACACACTGACTACCAGGTTGTTAGAGGTTAACACAAACCAGCTTTTTTACATACGAGGGTGTATTCCTTTCTTTCAATTAAACCATTAACGAAATCACTTTTATGAGCAGCCATGGCGTCGCACTATATTTAATGAATGAATTGATTAAAAGTTAATATGCTGACTACCAATAATATTATGAATGTATGTAAAAACTTACAAGTTTAACTGGTAAGGGGACTGGGACTTCAATTGGAACAAGACCAGTGGCAGTTTGACAATTTTGTTGTAAAAAGTTTTCAACAACTTGACGGGTTCTCTTGGCTGGGAGTTTGCCGTCGGCAGTCTTTAATGCATTTTTACAGTCTTCACATTGAGGGGTGGCAAAGGAAGAGATAGCACATGATAAAACGATCAAAACGATGAGGAAGATTGAAGTGAATTTCATTTTAAATAATTTGATTTTGATTGGAGAGTAAGAGTAAGAATAAATAGTAAAGTAGTATTATAAATTGTAATGATACTATTGTAGTTGTTGAGTTGAATGATTAAATCTGTCATTTCTTCGCCCTTTTATAGTTTTTTTCTCTACATTATTTTATTTAATTTTAATATTTTTATCTCTTTTTAGAATATGATTGATTTATTGTGTACACTGATATGGGTGTGAACGTGTGGGAGTGTGTGTGTTGTTGATTGTTTATTCTGTTGTTGTTGTTGTTGTTGTTGTTGCTGTTTATAATTTGCATTTGGGTATAATATCGGGATAATAATTAAGAGTATAGGGGAATAAAAACTATCAATAGTATGGGTAAAAGAATCTGTTTGCCAGTGTTTTTCAAGTTACCCCATCATCCAGATTGAGCTGAATAGATAGATATTTATTTTGATGGATTGGTGTTTTCTATTAATTGGAATTTTTGATATACGTACGTCATTATAGTTAATGTTCAGCACAACAACAACTACAACAACAATATTGTTGTTTAGTGCACACAATTTAAACCTCCCACACTATCATAAACAATAATAATAATAATTATAGATATCTATCCCAACAATATCTCATCATATTCACCCTAAATGTCAAATCTTTGGAAACACACACTCCCACACACACTACTGTTTTATAAATTCATTCTTGTGGTTTTGATATTTTTTCCAATATAAACATGTGGTGGTAAATTATGATATTTAATTTTGTTTATAACCAAATGTGGTAGGAAATTTTAAAAAGTTAAACACACAAGACACAGTATATCACATATTTGCTATTGAATATCATTTGAACCCATACTAATGTCGTTCGAGGGTACATTTAGATGAAAAGATACAAAACAGATTAAAATCAAGAGTATCTTTTAGAAAGTGGGGTAAAAAGGAGAATTATTCTTTCGTCCTATTTTCAATAGGATGGAAAACTACTCTATTTATAGTGGAGTAGTATACATTTTAGGATGTAACCCCATAAAAACAAAGGTATGGGGATATTCCTAAAAAATCAATGGGACAAAATAACCAAAGAGATTGATTTATAATTGGTATGATTTTAGTAAATACTTTTGGTCTCTTTACTTGTAAATACAAACCGTCTGAATTCTCTGTTTCTTTTTTTGTGGTAGTGTAGGTATAACATTTTATACCAATTGTAAAACATCCCCATTAATCTACTCCTTTTAAAATTATTGTTATTTGTGTAATTGTTTATCTATTATTATTTAGATATGCTCTGATTTAAAATTAGATTTGTGTTTTTATTTAGCAACACACACACTCAATATTTTATTTTCACCACATACTTTTATTTTACAAACAACAAACATTTATAGAAATATAAAGTATTTTCAAAGAACTTTATGAATGTGCATAAATTCGGTTAAAAATTAAAATAAACACACATACACAACAATGATAGCTTAAATCTGGTTTTAATGGTATATCAAAAACACAACCAGGAATGACGCGTGCGTTTAAACGAATAATTGAATATATTGGAGTAAATTATAATAACTAGTGTTGTTGATTAATTTGAATCTTTTCTTTTATATATGTGTATTTATTTATTTTACTACTACTACCAACTAAAAACTTAATCAGAGGCATATAAAACATCATCATATGGATGACGATATAATGGTTGTCTCATTCTCTTTTGATCCAATGCATGTCCAATTAAACCTATACTTCTACCAACAACAAAGAAACCATTTAAATAACCAACATCTATAATTTCTTTAATTTCCTCTTTTGTAAATAAATCACAAGAATGTAATAAATCCAAGAATAAAACACCTATACAACCATCAACATTTAAAATTAAATTATTTGCTTTTTGTAAAGTATACTTTTCTACTTCCAAAGCATATTCTAAATATTTTGATGATGAAAAATGAGTTTTGGCATATCTAGATAATAACCATTGATGTTAATAACAATTACAATAATTTGTTTTAAAATAAAAATAATAATACATACTGTTTTAAAATAACAACTCTTTTATCAATATCATCGGCAGATTTAATCAAGTGGCCAATACCTGGAATTCTTTTACCTTTGGATTTCATTCCTTCAACCAATTGTTCAGGGGTAAGGTTTCTATCGATGGCATCTTTAAATACACGAGCACTATCGTCAATAGCACCACCAAATCTTGGGCCAATGGTTAAAAGACCAGAAACAAGACTTGAAACTAAATCTTTACCAGCACGAGCGGCAACAATGGTGTTGTGGGCCCCACTTACACATGGACCGTGGTCGGCAACTAATTTAAGACACATTTCAATGAATCTGCTTGCATATGATGGTAGTTTTCTCTTGAACCATAGTAATCCAATAACGTCACCCAATACATACTCCTCTTTGCAAACCTCAGAGATGGGTACACCGTTGTATGTCAATTCATCCCCACGATCGTCGCAAATGGTCGAGATGATACTGGTTGGTTTTCTTACTTTACCTGCTTTGACGGCAGTCTTGAAATCCAATGGCAACTCGGGTGGAGTTGGCTCTTCGATTGGCTTGACCAATCCGCTGGCTTCAAGCTTGGCATAGGTCTCAGCAATGACGTTGGCAAAGTCTTCAAAAGAGGTTGGAACGACGGCACCAGCTTTTTTGAGTGCACCGTTCTTGGCCTCGGCTGACTCTGTTTCACCACCACTCTTGGCACCTGCGTGGCCAAATTGGACTTCAGTTGGGAAGATTTTGGCTACGGTTCCTGAAACCCAGCAACAGATGGGCTTGGTGATTTCACCTCTCTTGAGTGCGTCAACAATACCATATTCATCCCATCCACCCAATTCACCAAGGACGACAATCATCTTTACCTCGGGTAACTTTTCGTATCTCAATACGTGATCTGTGAGTGTGGAACCGGGGAAACTATCGCCACCAATGGCAATACCTTCGTAAATACCGTCGGTGCATCTAGACAAAACATTGTACATCTCATTGGACAAACCACCAGACTTTGATACAAAGCCGACAGAGCCTGAACGATATAATTTACATGCGAGAATGTTGTCAATAGT
The DNA here is from genome assembly GCA_000277445.1 of Polysphondylium violaceum. Lineage (NCBI taxonomy): Eukaryota > Evosea > Eumycetozoa > Dictyosteliales > Dictyosteliaceae > Polysphondylium > Polysphondylium violaceum. Next base: position 88,974 of record AJWJ01000002.1, on the reverse strand, counting down.
GCCTGCAGTGTTTCCAATTTTAAAGCAACCGGCTTGGATACCACCAACAGTGGCTGGACCAATAATTACTTTACCATTCTTTTTGGCCATGGACAAGAGAGCACGGGCTTCGTTCTCGGGTACACCCTCGGCAATGATCACAACGGTTCTGATGGATGGCTCCTTGAGTGCAGCCAAACTGGATTGATAGGCAGAACGATGAGATGCAAAATTTAAAAATACATCGGCATTTGGGTTCTGCTTACATGCCTCTGAAACTGTATTGTATACGGGAATGACCAATTCCTTGAATCCAAAAAATGCTTTATAAAATCCACCATCTGATCCAGGATGGATTAAACCAGCGACTGATGGTGTGTCTCTTTGCGAAACATTATCAAAATCAAGCATACGTTGAACTGCAGCCTCTTTATAATTGTAAATCAATGCTTGAGATTGTTTGGTAAATAATCTTGCTGGAAGTGTCATTTTTTTATTATTACTACTAGTTTTTAAACTATTGTCTCTAAATTATTGTTGTTATATTAATGAGTGGTGTAATAGTTATTTATTATTAGTTATTTGTCAAATAATAATGATAAATATAAAGTGGTGTGTATATATTAAAAGAGAGTGGGTTGTTAAATAAACACAGATCTTTTTTAAAAAATACTGTATGTGGGGATGTGTTTATCTAGGGAAATGTTTTAAAAATAAATATAAATATTATCTATAAATAACTAAATGATGGAACAGATAAATGTACAAACGATAATATGAAATCTGGTATACAATGGAAAATAGTAGCATACATTTAATCGTCACAATTTTAAAAAATTTAATTAAAATCCCGATGGGATATGATTTTTTCCAAGCAAGGGATATTTTAATATTTAAATATTAAAATTTATCCAATACAGATGAAAAATAAAAAAAAATAATTCTCTGATGACTGATAGAGACACAAATAATTAAATAAAAAAAAAAAAACAAAAGGTATTTTTAGTATTGGTTAACAAAAAAGGGGGTGTATGTTGTCCAAAATAAAAACAATTTAATTATCATGTGAGGGGGGTGGTGTGAAATTACTTTTTTTTTTTTTTCTCACAGCATAAACTGTGATTTTGAGGAAAAACAACTGCGTTTGATAAAAATCTGATTGGGAAATCTAAAAAATACCAAAAAATCACAAAATTTTTGAAAATTTAAAAAAATAAAAAACAAATTAAAAATTGTGTGAAGAGGCAAACAACAAACGACACACATCAGTATTTTAATATTAAAAAAACGACAAATGATCACCCTGTACTCGTTGTGGGGACATGTCTTTTGATAAAATTGCAAAATTAAAAAATAAAACTCGTTAGAAAAATAGTAATATACAAAAAAAACCCTATGGTGTATGATTTAATGGTGAAGAGACTCTATGTTGATGATATGCTGTTGCTGTCCATCACACTACATGATCGACGTCTCTTCACAAGAGGTTTCTTTAAATTAATTTTTGAAAAAAAAAAATTAAAATTGGGAAAATTGGTGATAATGTTTTTCCCTTTTAGAACGCACCTCCTTTGCAATATTTGCATTTTTATGAAAAAGACAGCTTTTTTGATAATTTTTTAAAAAATTGTCCAAAAAAATATCTCTTGCACGCAATGGGGGGTGTTTTTTTGAAAAAAACATGATTGTATGGCCTAATCTCTGGAAGAGGTGAACACGTACCACATCAAGAGGAGAAAATAAATTGAAACCAAGAGATGTAGTGCTCCTGCTCAAAGAGTATATAATATGTTTGTTGTATGTTACAAGCTCCCCACCGAAACACCTAACTAACAAAATAAAATAAAAAAAAAGAAAAACACAAAACAGACACAAACGATTAAATGTATGTATAATAGTCCAGTAGGAGTACACAAACACAAAAAGATAGTCCTTACACTTGTTGTTTATTCTCTGAAGGAATTGACCCAGTCATATTTGTGTTGGTTAAATATCCTATACTTGTATATATTTGTTGTTATTTTATTTTTTATCACTGGTATTATTATTTGTATTTATATTATAAATTATTTGTATTTGTATTTGTATCTTTGGTGTTATGAAAAAAGAGTAAAAAAAAAAGAAATTAATTACACCACTTCGATGGTATAAATGTATTTGTTGGTTCAAAGGAAAAAAAAGAGTAAAAAAACCTATTTGTATCTTTTAAATCTTTTGTGGACGGGTAGGGGGTAGTTTTTTTTCTTTTTTTTCTTTTTTTTTCTTTTTTTTTTTTTTTTTTAGGTTTCTTTTAGAGGTTCACCAAAATATCAATTTTCAAAAAATCATAAATAGATGGTCTCTTTAGCTCAACTTTCTTTTTCAATTCTTTGTTGGGTATCAACCCTATAACAACAAGTACAGTTTTTTTCGTTTCGCTAAAAAGGAAATACCATTTAAATCATAAAAATGAAAAAAAATGAAAAAAAAACCAATTCATTGTCATTTTTGATTTGTGATAAAAATGAATCGATTTCTTAAAATTGACCCCCACCTGCAATGAAAAGGTGGCACAAACTCCCACCCACACTATTAACTTCTTTACCCTTATTACAAACTTGTATGAGTGGTTTGAAATTGTTGTTGCTATTACTAATTAGTCTTTAATCAATTAATTAATTTAACCGCCGAAAGTTTTGACGAACCAAATAATAATATACATATATAATTAGTTAATAGCGAGCCAACTAGTGTATCCCTTTTATATTTTATCTTTTTTTTTTTTTACACAACCACAACACACCACAGCTCACCACAGCACATTATCTTTTAATTAATTTCATTTGTCTAATTCCCACCCCTAACAATACACATAAATTGGACAATTACAATTACATTTTTATTTGTAGAGTGTTATAGTGATTATAGTTATTATTATTATTATTATTATAACATATTAATATTTTATTATTCTTTTTATCATTCACAACAATATTATATTATATTTACAATAACAAAAAGAAAAAGAAATGGCTAGAAAAAAGTTAAGAGAATACTCCACCAAATATATATTAAGAAACAATTTCCCAATTTATTGTAATGGCGACAAATTAAACTTGAAGATGATTCAAGTCTCTCCCACCAGTCCTTCTCTCCAAGATCTCGCCAAAGTACAAGACAATCAATGGCTTTCCACCACAAAATTGGTCGTCAAGCCAGACATGTTGTTTGGAAAAAGAGGTAAAAATGGATTGGTATTGTTAAATGCCTCTCTCGAAGAAGCAGATAATTTTATTAAAGAGAAAATGAACCAACCAGTTGAAATGGGTGGAAAAAAGGGTTTGGTCACTCATTTTATTGTCGAACCATTCATGCCACACGACGTTGAATTCTATCTCTCAATCACTGCCGAAAGAGACTCTAATCGTATTGCTTTTTCAAATTGTGGTGGTATTGAAATAGAAGAAAACTGGGATAAAGTTGGCACCCTAGATGTTCCCTATGGCGACTCTATTGATTCCATCAATCTTCATACCCTAGTTGACTCTTCAATCCCTAGTAGAGAATATGTCATTGACTTTATTAAAAATGTTTATAAATTATTTAGTGGTATGTAATGATTGTTTTTTAATTCCCTCTTCTCTCTATCATTACTAACCATACTATATCCATCTATTCATACAAATTCTAGAATTATCATTCCATTTTGTTGAAATGAATCCATTTACATTGACTTCACAAGGTAAACCATATCCTTTGGACGCAAGAGGAGAGGTTGATGAATGTGCATCATTTAAATGTGCCAGTAAATGGATGGTCAATGGAGAAGATGTTGAGTTCCCACAACCTTTTGGTAGAGGACTCTATCCTGAAGAAACCTATGTAAATGAGATTGATGAAAAAACAGGTGCCTCTTTAAAACTTACACTTTTGAATCCAAGCGGAAGAATTTGGGCCATGGTTGCAGGTGGAGGTGCTTCAGTAATCTATGCAGACACTGTTGCAGATATGGGCTATGGACATGAGTTGGGCAACTATGGTGAATACAGTGGTGATCCAAATGAAGACGATACATATAAATATGCTTGTACAATTATTAGCTTGGCAACCAGAAATCCAGACTCGAGACCCAGAGCACTACTCGTTGGAGGCGGTATTGCCAATTTCACAGATGTTGCAGTCACATTTAAAGGCATCATTAGAGCAATCAAAGAGTATAAAGACGATATCATTAAAGCAAATATTTCCATTTTTGTCCGTAGAGGTGGTCCAAACTACCAATCTGGTCTCTCTTCCATGAGAGACATTGGTCATAAATTACATATCCCTATCAAGGTCTATGGTCCAGATGTCAACATGACTAGCATCGTCGCAATGGCAATCTCTCATATCAATGGAGAAACTCCATCCACTGAACAACACTCTCACTCAAATACTGCCCACACCAACCATTCCAATGGTGTTCACATTAATGGCAATGGTATACTCAATCATTAATATGTGTTTGAATAAATAAATAAATAAATAAAATAGTACCCACTTAAAATATATTGTTGTTGTAAAAGTCTTTTACTTGTATTTATTTTTAAATTTCCATGAACCAATGTGATCATCTTCTTTTTTAATCACCTTTTGATCAATGATATGGTAGTTGGAATGATAGATATCCATTTGCTTTAAGTTTGATAACAAGTTTTCATTTGCTAGTTTGTTTAATAAAAGATACACATCTTCTTCTGAAATGCAAAGAATACTGTGAGTACTAAATCTTGTTATATTTTTGAATGTGGTTTTGAAATAATCAATAAATGGGAAATTGTTAAAACTCAAATGTTTGACCTTGATGGTTTTAACACTGTCTGGTATTTCAATGTGAGAATATATTTGTTCATCATGTTCAAAAGTGAGATATGTAACACTGTTGGGAATTACAATTGGTTGCACCATGCGTTTATGAATCAAATGGAGTTTTGTTACACTGTTTGGTATAGTTCCTTTATGAATAGCATGTTTTGAAATGAGTTTAAGATCAGTTACACTTGGTGGTATAAGACCAACAAAAATCTCTTCAGAAGATTGGAATGACAATTTAACTATTGTGTTTGGAAAATAGCCTTGAAATGGTTTGGTGGGTTTAAGACTATCAAAACAAAACATTTTAAGCTCAAGCAGTGACGATGGTAACACTGGCAACTCTTCCATTTTTTCACTCACAGAAAGACGGAGCTTGGTAACTGATGGTGGTATATATGGGGTATCGGTTTGTATTTTATAAGACCAATTTTTATAGTACAAAAGACCAGGTGGGCAATTATCTTTGTTTATAGTTTTAAAGTAGCAATTTCCTATTGATAATGTTGTTAATTTCTCTGGGAATTTCTCTGGTGATTTGATAGCTCGGGTACGATCATTGTCCACCAATTCGTATTCCAAGTGATTCAAGTTTGGTGGCAAAGGAGTTAAATTTAACGAAGGTACTTTTATTTTAAGTTGAGTAACACTGGTTGGGATTTGATAAGATCTGGATGAATTATATAATTTATAATATTTTAATGATCCACTACCATTACCTTTAAATCTACCTTCACCAGATATTGATAGATAAAAAAGATTTGGAGGCATTTCATCCAAATTAAAATCAAACTTGGTTATTTTATGACGATCATTGAATTGTAGTTTTGTGAGTGATGGTGGTAGATTTCCATTATCTAATTTCCAATACTTTAAGTCTCGATTCTGATCATCGACATCATAGGTATCAATATTTAAAGTTTTGATTTTAGTCGGTATTTGATCAATAGTCGCAGATATATCCAGATAGAGTGATGTTAATGACTGAGGTACATATTCTTTTGTTAATGGTTGTGAAAAAGTAGTGTATTTAAAGTATCTTATTGATAGAGGTAGCTCTGTTGCAAGTATTAATGGATCATCTGGTGTTGTTATTGATAATCCAAATAGTATTGGTGATTTTGTTTGTTGTTGTACAATATGATAATGATTAACATAAAAGTGTGTTGATACAATAATGTGTGTGATTAAATGTTTGTGTTGATGTGAACTGTATACATGATAGTGATCTAAATCTTTGATATGATATACAACAGGTTTATTAAAATGGTTTAAAGATACTAGATAACTATATCGTTTATCTAGATGTGATACATTTTTAATAATATAATAATCTATATCTGAATAATAGATTTTTTGTAAAAGATATTTATTCCTCCATATGGAAAAGAATAATACATCCATCATAAGAATTTGAATAAATTTATTTTGATCAAAAAAAAAAAAAAAATCTTGGCCAAGTTATCTCTCATAAAATAATTAATTGACTCTTAATCCTAATTTTCTATGAGTTTTCCAAAAAAAAAACTGAAAAAAGTAGGTGTATCAAATAATTGTTCCAAAGATAATAAATATACACTTTTAAATATAATTTTATTTATTTCTTTATTTATTTATTTTAAAACTTATCAGGAGCAGCTATAATGATAACTGGTTTTTCCAATTGATTAACGATTGACAAAGATAATTTTGCATCAATTTCTTTTTTTTGATGTGGATTTGACCAAACCAATTTACTTTTATCAACAAAATCTCTACAATCTTTTTCATTTTTAAAGCCCAATTCAATCAATTGATCGAGTGATACTGTGGGCCTATAGGCCTTCATCATTGTTTGAAGGGCTTGAATTCTAATTCTTGGCGTAATTTTATCCATCAAATAGGCAGCCATATTGGGACAATCTTTTACAAGTCTAAAGTAAGCGCAGTAATTGTTAGTATAAATGGCAGTTCTGACTTTAAGAGCGTGCTGAACGTATGACAGTGCGGCAAGTTCTTTTGTCAACTCTGACATTGTTTTTGTAAGATCATTGCTATTCTCTTGATAGATATTATATAGCAAACGATAGGCAAAAAATTCACCCTCACTTGCAGATGGCAACCCAGATTTGTAAAGTTGAAAAAGTTGTGTTTGACATTGATTAAATTGGCCTAAATCATTGTTTTCAAGTGCCAAACGTGCGTGTGTCTCATAAACTTCGACTGTAAATCTATTTTTAATTCTTTGAACTGTTAAATCTTGTCTAATACTTCTAAATTGCTCGCAAATATATGTATAATCCTCATTCTCCATCCACTTTTTCTTTAAAAATATCAATGTTTTTCTTAGTGTTTCCTCGGGTCTAACAGTCGCTGGATCAGGTGCTGTTGTTAATCTCAAATATGGTTTTTCTAATTTTGTACTTGTACCTTTAATTGTTAATGAATCCCAATCCAATTCCTCATTATTGTTATTGTTACTATTGCTACTATTACTATTTATATTATAACTACTATAATTATAATCTTTGTTATAAAACGAATTGTTATTATAATTTCCTGTTGTTGGACTATTACTATTACTATTGTTGCTTGGTTGAAATCTTGCAAATCTTTTCATAGTTTCTGATTCTGGTTCTTTAAATTCTTTTTTTCTTTTCTTGACACTACCTGCTGTTTTTGAATTAATTGGTACGATGTCTTGTTTCCAAACTTCTTTTTCTCTATAATATTAATAATAATTATAAAACTTGGTTAGTAAATGTGTTATATTTATAGTTACTATAATAAATGTACCTACAGTTTTGGTAAAGGTTCATTGATCCAATCAATTGTATTAACAATTCCTTTTGTTTGATAATCACTAATTTTATCTTTAATTAACTTTTGAATTTCTACCAACTCCTCTTGATTTGATGCCGATTTAAATGCTCTTTCTACATAGGCTGCCAATTCTTTTTTCTTTGTTTTATCTTGCTTTTGTTGAGGTGCTTGCTTTTGTTTTGATTCTGTAATAGATGTTATATTTTGTGGTTTAAATGGTGATGGTTGTGATGATGGTATAGTTTGTGTAGTTTGTGTGTGTTGATGTGAATGAAATATATTTGGTGATGGTGTGGCTGCCTCTTTTTTTGATGCTTTCTTTTTAAATACAGGGGGTGGAATAATTAAAGATGGGCCTTTTGCAGAGGTAGGTTGTGAATAGTTTTGTTGTGTTTGTGATGTTTGTTGATAATTCATATTATTATAAGTTCCATTATTATTAAAGTTATTATTGTTATTAAAATTGTTATAATTACTAGCATTATTATTGTTATAATTACTATTATTATTATTACTATAATTATTATTGATGTTGCTATTGATGTTGCTATTGTTATTCCATACCCCTTGACTAGCTATTTGTGAATATGAAGGTTGTGTATTTGGTTGCTGTTGTTGATATTGACTCCATGCAGTATTACTATAATCTTGTTGTTGCTGTGGTTGTTGTTGTTGATTCAATGCACCATTATTGTAATAATCATTTTGTGGTTGTTGTTGTTGTTGACTATTCCAATAAGAGCCATCATTACTAGTTTGACTCATATTGGAGTAATTACTATTGTCTGTATACATACCGTTTTGATTTCCATTATATTGATAATTAAAAGTACTCATGTTTATATAAAAATAATAACAAAAAGCTATAATTTGTATTCGTGTGTGTATAAGTGTGTGTGTGAATGAAAAATAAAGAGAAGGGAGAAACCAAAAAGTTCTTTGTTTTTTTTTTTTTGAATGAAAAAATAAATAAAGACTGTAAAAAAGGAAAGAGATAAAACAAACTTATGCCAATATGTAATATATAATATGTAATAATGCTTTGTTTTCTTATCTTCTCTTTTCAATTGTAGATGCTTCTAATGATAACTTTAATAATGTATTAAACTCCCACTATGTGGCTATTATGGAAATATACAAAAGAAACAAAAAGGGAATGAGGAAAGGGGGGAAAAATGTGATACTATTATAATTATTTAAACACTAAATGAATGTTCTAAATAACTAATACTAAACTCAGTATTGTAAAATAAATAAATAAATATATGAATGAATGTATATAAAATAAAACAATATCGTTGTTGTAGTTGTGACGAAATGAAAAATATATTCAAATCGTCCCCACTCTTGTTTTCTAGAAAAAAAAAATTAAAAAATTAAAAATAAAAAAAATAAAAATTCCAAAAAGAAGAGAAACTGATGGGATATAAGGTTGAGTGAGAATTGGAATTAGTAAATTGATGTAGAATTAGTAAATTGATGTAGAATTAGTAAATTGATAATATTATGGAAAAAACCATTTACAATGAATAAATATATATATATATTTATTCATAAATATAACTATATATATATTTAATCATTGCATATAGTATTATTCCATCATATCGTCCTTCGTTTAAAAGACTTGGGAATAACCAATCCATTAAATTTTATCTTGTCATTTAATGGATTGGTTATTTCCAAATGTCTTGTCAATTACCAGTATTATTACTATTACAATTATTATTATTTCAATTCTTATTACCATTTATTCGTGTAAAAAAAAAAAAGAATTCATAATTTAAAGTTCAAATTTGCTTGGGGTTGTTGGTAAAGTAGCACCGTTTTGTCTGATGATTTCCCAGGCACCATAGTGACCAGCTTCACAGCATTTGGCCATATCTTTGCCAAGAGAAAAGGCAGCAAGGAAACCACCACAGAAAGAGTCACCAGCAGCATTTAAATCGACGATTTCTTCGCTTGGGACGGCAATTGGTTTGTATTGAGTGAGTTTGCCATCTTGGAAGACGAGGGTGGCGTTTGGACCTTGGGTGAAAACGACGGCACGGGAACGTTTGGTGTTGACTTTGTTCCATACGGATAATTTCTCGGCAATGACAGCGAGATCTTCACCCCAGTTCATCTTACGGCCAAAGGTGGCAGCTTCACTTTCGTTGGCAAAGACAACGTCGACGTATGGGAGGAGTTGTTCGACTTGGGTGAAAAAGAAGTCGATGATGAATGGAGCGGCAAGACCAAAGAGGAATGGCTTGTTGTTTTCAGCAGCGTGTTTACCGAGGAGAACGGCAGAGTCTGGTGAGACGGTCAAGAAATAACCGGCCATGTAAAAGTTTTCAACAGAGTTGATGATGGCTTTCATCTCTTCGGTTTCCAAATGACTGATGTGGAATTTGTTGGCAGCACCCAAATTGGTACACATGGATCTTTCTTTATCGTTGATTAAAACGGCACAAGCACCAGTTGGGACTTCACTATTTTCAAGGTATTTGACTAAAACACCGTTGGATTCAGTGGCTTCTCTTAAGATTTTACCATTTTCATCTTTACCAACACAACCAGAGTAAACAACAGTTTGTTTATCTTTTAACATCCACTATTAGATTATTTAAAATGATATTAGTATTCCATGAATCTCTGTATCAATTCCTTTCTCTTTCTATTTTTGTTTTTGTTTTTTTTTTTGTGGCCCTCCATGTCCAAGATTTTTAAAAATCTAAATTTCGATCATTGATGGTTTTGAGTGAAATAGCGAGATATTCTTTGAATAAATAAACAATAGCAATAACACAACTACTTACTTGAGCAACACGAGCAGTGTTTTGGGCAGCACCACCTGGGATATAGTCAACTTTGAAGCTCTTGACAAGATCTTCATAGCTATTGATTGTGTAATGTAGATAATGTTGATGTTAGTGTTTTGGTCATTACTACTTGTAACGAAAGACAGGATGCGCATAGTTTGTTGTTGTAACAACTGTACACTTACATTGGCATGTGTTTTTCTTCAGCCAAGATAGCGTTACCTAATTTGAGATCATATTTGGTCAAGAAATCAGTAGTAACGTGGGCAGAGATATCAAGTAATGGATTACCAATGCAAAAGATTTTTGGAGAAGACATCGTGTTGTAAATTGTAATGTGTTGTATAGTGAATCACAAATGAAATAATAGCCATTATTTTTATTTTGTGCGCATGCCCCCCTCCAGCCTGTTTCTCGAACGAAAAAAAAATTGAAAAAAATAAAAAAAAAATTACAAAAAAAAAAAATTCAAAAAAAGAAAAATTGAAAAAACAGACGCAGAGTGTGACTCAAGATCATTTTGAGATGCAGTTATAATAATAAAGAAAAGGATTTACATACGAAACAAGAAATTATATATATTAATACCAGATAAGATAAAATAAGAGTGTCAAATGAAAACATATGTTAAAGTTAGATATTTTAAGAAATTTGTTTTTTTTTATTTAAATATATAAAACTAGAAAGAGAAAATTAAAAAGGACAAAGTGTGGGGGATATTAAAGGGGTGTAGGGGTAAAAGGAGAGAGGACTACACACCACACACATACTAAATATAGGTTGAATATACCAAAAGATATATGCTACTATAAATCTCTAAATTATTGGAATTTTTGAAATTGAATTTAAATTTGAACAGACCAAGCAGCATTTTGACCAATGAGACAATCCTTGTTTGGATCAGCAGAGATACGGCCAAAACCATTTTCACCCCAACTACGACCCCAACTATTACGGATGATGTAGTAGTTGTCTTTTTCGTTGTAGCCAACTAAGAGGACATTGTGATTGATGGTGACGTTGTTGCCTGGTTGGAGGAGGGCAGTGTTGTTGCATTCAAAGACACCTTGTCTGTAGTTAAAGAGATCAATAGGGGCATAGAGACCGACACCGACAGGGCCTTGTTCACGGGCTTTTTCTACGATTGCGTCTCTGCCTGGAAGTGAGGCTTCAATATCACCACCATTGACTGCATAGAGATTGGTGTCGTTTCCTCTGCATTGTGAGGTGCTGCTTGCAGTCCATGGGTAGAGGGAGGCTGGGTAGAGACCATTGTTTTGGATCCAGATCAAAGCACGGTTCAAGTCTCCACCATAGACAGAGCATTTACCATTGAATGGAATGCAGTCTATCAACATTTGTTTGGAGAGATTGTATCTTTCCTTCTTTCTCATGGCAATTCTGGTCTCATAGATACCGGCAGCAGTGTAGGCCCAACCAGCAGCACAGTTGGTGGAATCTTCTGGATAACCAACAATATCTTCATTTCTCCAATCAAAGCTTCCTTGGTTTGGTACAGTAGCGGTGTAGACTCTATCATCATCATATGGATATCTATCCTTTAAATTTCCATCCAAATCAACCCATTTTTGACCATCAGAGTAACTCATTCTAGAAACATCAGTGTGGGCACGAGCTTCATATGGTTTAACACCTGAAAAAGAACCGGCTGGATAAAAGTTGCAAGTTACAAGATAACCACCATCACATTGATTTTTATAACAACCAAATTTGGTACTATATAGTCGTTGTAATAATTTAAATATTATTAGTATGTTTAAGTAATAATATATAATTAAATTACTTACGTAGCATTCCAAATTAAATTTGTATATGGAATACAATTATCATCTTTTTCACATTGAGTATCATCATAATTATAATTATTTGATGATGATGAAAGTGAATCTAATAACTAATTTTTTTATAAAGATTTATGTTAGTAGGGGGCTCAGGGGAAAAATAAAGTAAAATATATTTACATCTTGGGTTGAGGGATCGGATTGGAACCAAGTATTTGATTCACCATAGTATCCAGCAGCACCTAATCTTGAAATATAAGTAATTTTTTGACAATTTTGGGCTTGGCTCATCGCATTTGTATAAGCATTTACATCCCAAGTCATTTGGTTCCAAGTTCCAAGAGCATTAGGCTGTGTTGTTGCTCTAAGATTATTCACACCATCTTGTAAATTTTTTTGTTCATTACTAGTAAAGTCGGCTATTACTGCACATGCTAGAATCCCAATTAATACTGTAAGGTATAATATTGGTTTAACCATTTTTTTTATTTATTGAATAAATATATCTTTATATTAATTAATTAAATCTATCTATCTGCTATTGTATTTTTAAAAGAGTATTGTTATAGATTTAAATTATTGTATTGAATAAATGAATTATGAATTAATGTTGAGTTGTTTATTATGAAAAAATAAAAAATCTTTTGTGAGTAATTCTTTTTTTGTACAAACGATCAACTTGAATGTCGTAGTTTGAGAATTGTAAAACCCACTCACTCACTCACATACAACACACAACAAATACACTTACCACACTCACCACATTAAATTTCATTAACCATTATGATTTATTCCCTTGTCATACCCGAGAACCCATTGATGTATATAGATATACTTTTTTCCAATTGGAAAAAATACGAAAAAACCCCCCTATCAACCACTCAACACTTTGTAGAAATTGATTTTTTTTTTCATAATTATCTGTGGTAGTGTGAATATGTGTGTGAATGCAGAAAGATAATTATCTTTGTGTATGAGTGTAGATGATTCAATGGAATAAGGGGGGTATTGTATGGTGAAATTACATTTTTACTTTTTTTTTTGTTTCCATATTTTCTACATCAAGAAAAAAAACATATATATTCATATTCAATAATAGTTCAACAAATAATAATATTATTTACCATTCCTTATTCACCACACCCCACCACACACCATTACCACTATTACACCACCATATGCTCTCTACAGAAAATGAATAATTAGAGTGTGTTGCTGAGTGAGATATCATGTTTATGGAAAAAAATTGAAAATAGAAAATCAACAAAAAAAAAAAATCACAGTCTCGTAATTTTGTTATCATTCCAATAATATCTCTTTTGGTTGCGTTTTTGTTTTTTGTTTATTTTTATTTTTTATCATATCATATCCAAATCTAATCTATAAACTCAATCTTTTTTGTTTTTAAAATACTCAAACAACACCACAAAGAAAAAATCAACATAATATAAAATTATAAAATAATTTAAAATGAGATTACCAAAATCTAGTAAATTATTATGCGCAGGCGCATTGGTTTTGTCAATGTCTGGAGCAGCATTAGGACAAGCTCTTACAAATGAGCAACAAAGTGCAGTTTTCCAAAATTGGGCAAATAATTATGGTAGAACATTTGCCTCTCAACAAGATCAACTTGCCTATTTTAATACATTGAATGAAAGAAATAACTTTAATATGGATTATAATTTAGCTAGAACAGATCCACAAGCCTACATTAGTATGTATCCATTGTAGATAAATATTTTTTAGTATTTTTTATCTAACAATATTATAAAACATAAACGACTAGATGGATTAAATTACTACTCTGATAGAACAAATGCTCAATTTGCCAATGGCCATTTAGGTGGTAATGTTGGAGGACTTTCATATATCAATGGTACCGATACTAAATACTACAAAACTGGAGGAGGTATAGCTCATGGTACATTAGCTGGTATTATTGTTGCCTCTGTTTTGGGTGGTTTACTAGTGATTGCAGGTTTTATTTCATCATTTTTATCATGGAGATCTCATATGGATAGAAAACATTCAACCTTATATGCAGATTACAGAAATGCCTATAGAGCAGAGAAAATGGATGCTGTTAAAGACCATGTACCAGGTGAATTTTACCGTGAATCTCATAGAATTGCTCTCAATGATGGTTACGTACAAGAAAATGTTGCTAGCAACAGATACAGAGAAGCCAACCATCTCAGTTACATTGGCAGAGCCACCGACAGAGAAGTTATCATCCCAAAAACCAATGCTGATCTCGCCAGCAATGTTATTCCACACGATGGTCATTAATTAAATAATTAATTTTTTTATTCATTAATTATATCTTCCGTCCGTTGTCGCTGAATCACATTGTGTTTATTTTTAATTTCCTATTATTTTTCCATTCAACCTTTTTTAAAATAAAATAAAATAAAATATAATTTACCATAACTAAATATATAGACTTCTTGATTCTTTTTCCAACGGAGTGAATATGACTTTTCATTGTATGATCCTCACTTAAGAAAAAATGAAAAAAAAATAGCCAAAAAAAAAAAAAAAAAATAATAAATCTTTTTTTTATTTCATTTATATATTAGGAATAGATATCTAGATCACATCACATATAGGAGTGCATACCACAATGAGTGACAATGAAGATTTGTTTGGAGAAAATGAGGAAAGTCTCATTCTCGGTGGTGAATATATAGATAAAAGTAAAAAAGATAATAGTGACAATGAAGAAGAGAACAATAACAACAACAACGACGACAACAACAGTCAAGATAACAATAACAATAGTGACAATGACCAAGAACAAGAGGAGAGTAAAAGTTCAAGAAAGAAGAGCAAGAAAAAGAAAAGCAAGAGATCAAAGTCATCTAGAAATGATGACAGTCAAGACGAAAATGACAACCAAGACAACCAAGACGACGAGGAGAATGATCACTCGAGAAGAAAGAAAGAGTATTTCGAAGAGGAAGAGGAAGCCGAGGAATACGAGACCAAGAGTGTTATTCGTCCTCCCATTGTCCTCGAACATATAGCTTCTGAATCTGGACCTTTACCACCCTCTAGAGTATGTTGCCTTTGGGTTATGTATATGAGTACATACACTAATAAACTATACACATGATACTAATGACTAATACACACACGTTGTAGGTAATGAAATTAAAGTTACTAAATATCTTGGGTATCCAGCCTAAACCATTTGACAGAGACATGTTTGAGGCCGACGAAGGATTGGATGATCCCGAAACCTCAAAATCTAAATTCAATGTAGAGTCGGTGATTCGTTGGAGATGGACACTCGACGACAATGGCAGACCAACCAAAGAATCAAACACTAGATTGGTTAGATGGTCAGACGGATCTGCTCATTTGTTTATTGGTAGTGAGGTATTGGAAATCAAAGAACAAGATCTCAACAGTGAACAGTTTTACGTCTACTCTCAACAAGATAAATTTATTGAATGTGAAAGAAAAGTAAATTCAAAACTAAGCATCATTCCAACAAACATCAGAAGTAAAGTACATCAACGTCTCTCTGAAAGTGTATCTAAATATAGTAGCAAAGGCTCGAAAATCAAATCAATCCACACTGATCTCGATCCCGAAAAAGAAAAAGAAAAGAAAGAAAAAGTAAGTTGTTGTAGTTGTAGTAGGAGGAGTAGTACTACTTATATTATCTGTTACTAATTATAATAATAATCACTACAACACTAGGCGGAAGCAGAAAAGCTCAGAAAGGAGAGAATGGAATCTGAAAAGAAGGGAACATCCCTCACACCAAAGTTTTTGGAAGGTGGTGACGATGAAGAGGAGTTGGACAGTTATAGAAATGAAAAGGGAGATGATTTTATTGACGATAGTGAAGCTATAAGTTCAGATGGTGACTATGAAGAAGAGGAAGAAGAGGAAGAAGATGATTATACAGAAGATAGTGATGGCGAATACATTGAAAAGAAGTTTGGTGGTAAATCATCATCATCATCTAAAAAGAAAAGAGATAGAGAGGATCCAAGTAAACTCATGAGTATCAAGAAATCCAATAATAACAATAACAACAACAACAAAAAGAAGATTGAAAAAGATGTGTTTGGCGATGACTCTGAAGAGGATGTTCCTGTAGTCTCAAAGAAACCCAAAAGAAGAATCTATGATTCCGAAGATGAAGAATAAAATAACTAATTTAAACAAAATAATAATTAAGACCCAATGTTTATTTATTGTCCGATATGGATATAATTGTAATTAATTACACTTTGTAAAAATCTACCCTCTTCGACATTTTCTCAATTCTTCCCAATTTTGAAAAAAAAAAATAATTTCTATTTATGAATCAGATTGTGATCAAATGACAAAAATTACACATATCTAGATGATGATAAAATAAATGCATACAACAACAGTAACAACAACTCCAACACTACTATTCTTTTCTATATTCAAGAATAAGTTTTTAGCGAAAAAGATACTTGATCTTTGCAAATGTCAAGATAGAGTAGCCTATGCTTACTATGATATACCATTTGCTCTTTTATTCAAAACAAAAAGATTTGCTATATTTGATCATCGATGGAGTTTAGGTGCTAAAATTATTCACAAGAGCGATACTAGTGGTAGTAATTATGATGATGAGCATTTAAAGTATATCTTTGATGTTCGGTATCAAGATGTCATAGCATTCTTTTCAAACAATGATTGTATAGATAGATTAAAAAGAGTATGGAAATTGTTTTTTCAAATAGTTAAAGCAAATGTAGATATAATGAGACATGATGATATGGATACCATTCTAGCTCATCTGCTCTTGCTCGATGCCAACAGAGAGTTGGAATTGTATTGGAAGTTTTACAAGAAAAACATATCGTCGTCATACATGTTTGGCGCACAACAGACTCCAGATTTATTGACAAAGATAATCGGACAACATGGGTCTAGCCGGGTCTATGACCAGGCATTTCGGTTATTGGGGGCAGAGATAACTTATAAATGCATGAAGTATGCTTCACAGTTTGGGAATATTGATCTTTTCCATCATATATTCCAACAAGCAGCCACCAAACAAAATAGAATCATCTACTATCTGGCAGATTTCAAAGAGTTGTCTGGATTTTTGTTGGCAAATGTCGATAGTTCTCTACTGAGAGTATCTTATTTGCCTTGGGATGGTATGTGCACAACCGATTACGACTTTATTGAAAAGATTATACAAAAATTCAAACCAACGATCAATTTTCCAAAGGCCTATGAAATAGGCGACCTTAAACTACTCGATTATTTGTGCAATCGTTATAGCCACCTGCCTAACAGAATTGTTGTTGGTAGCCATCTGGCCAATTTTGAGACATTTCAATGGCTTTTGGAAAAGAGTCCAACTTTAAATCCAATTTCGGATATCGAGTATGCCTGCCAACATAGCGTAATGTTCTACAAACATCTTGCAGCACACGGATTCAACTTTACAGCAAAAACTTTCGATGCGCCCTACCCAATCTTGGAATATATCGACCAAACCAATGCATGGCCGGCACAGTTTAGCAGTGCTTTTATAAAGAAAAACTATCATCAAGACATTAGAATCATAAAGCTTTTGCACAGAGTCTACAAAGACGATTTCCAAGTGTCTGTTGCAGATTTCAAAACATTTGTGTCTCGTGGTTGTGTTGACATTGTCAAATACCTGATAGAGAACGAATCAAGTAAGTTATTATTCATTGAACTCTATCAATTGGAGACTCTTATCTTTTCCATCAACAACAATGAACTGGTCCATCTTTTCTACCAAGTGATATCCTTTCACAAACCTCACTTTGCCGAGCAATTTGTGACACAAGTTAAAAATGGATTCATTTGTTTGGCTTCCATGGAGATCATCAAAAAGGTCACCAAATGTAAATGTCTTTTAGTAGAGTTGTGTTTGCTCTATGACCGTATGGCTCAAATCTATAATCTCGATATACCAGTTGTCTATGAATATCTATTGGATGGATTTGATCAAGAGCAGTGGAATGGCAATTATCTAACAGTGGCTCTATTGCATGCCATCCGTATTGGAAATGTAAAGTTTATAAGATACATCACAAACCTAATATCTCGACTCTCTGCTCAAATCTCAATCAAAACTGAAAATTTATTCATAAACTTTGGCCAAGGGTTCTTTGGAAAGACTTTGTTAGAGACCTATGTGCACTGGAACCAAGAGACATTGGTCCAGATTCTTTGTTCAAAGTATATGTATACGCCTCTTTTGTGGTTTGTTTTATCTCATGTCAATGACCAGGACCAGTATACTCATTTGTTGGATGTCACAATCAACACTCTCAAAGCAGAAAAAAAGTATGACGCTTTACAACAATTGGTTCGTTGTTTAAAAACTCCCTTACCATGGAGATCTGAGCCTCAAGTCAACAACAGAGTAAAAGTACATCCCCCTTTTAAATCCAAAACAAATTTCCATTTGAAAACTTCAAACTACTTGGTCTCCAATCAGATATTTTCAGAATCTGAAATTTTTGGCTCATTTGAGATCGATCCTAAAAAATATACATTTGATGAAACCAATACCTACGATCACAGCCAAGAGACAGAAATATTTGGCTTCAATCGAGATACTTTTAAATTTGATTTCGATATTGAATAATCAATTAAAATAAATTTGTTCATGGTTGTTTTGTTCAAAACAAGTTCAAAATGAATTTACTTTATTTCTATTTTGATTCATACCCCTCATTATTTTAGTTGTCAATGTTGTTGACATAATCTAACCTTCTTCTCCTTTTAATTATCACACACCCCCTATTCAAAATCTCACACACATTCGGGGAAAAAGAATAGAGCGTGTACGAATTTAATTTACGTTTATGGATGTTTTTGACATTAATTAAACTCTATAAATAGAACGCACTAAAAGACATTTAAAATACATCACTATTTACGTAAATAGTGTATCTGTTCTGTTACCCATCACAATAAAAATACATTAGATTTGTATTTGTTTGTTTAATCTTTAACCGAATACATCAGCTGATTGTATAGCTCATACACACGTTCACAAGTGCTAGCCAAAATAATAAATGGGATACGCACCACTCCCCCCATTCTATAATCAATATCAATCTAATACTCTATTGCAAAATAAAACACACACTCATTTTTCATAATTTACATTTTCTTTGTATCTGTTATGCCGTTACAGTTGTAATGTTACCCACATTTTTTTTAAAAACATAAGATCCCGTCAATATTTGGGTAGTGTTGTGAAATTATTTTATCAGAGTGTGTTTGATTTAAATGTAAGAGTGAGAGTGTGTGTATTTCTATATATATAAATAGTGTGTGGTGTGTTTTCTTTTTTCACTTATACCACTGATAAATAGAGTGAAAACAATAAATGTATATGGTAGAATGGGAGAGGGAGATTAAAAATATATTTAGAAATAAAATAAGATGCCCATATTGTATTATAATATAAAATGATAAACTATCGTTGTTGTTGCTGCTCTGTTTTAGTGGAGAGAGTAAAGCACATTCACTATACAACCAGTTTTAATTGGGGGAGAAAAGATAATATAATAGGGTGGGGGTTGATGTGGTATATGCCAAAAATGATGATAAATGATTACAAAAACATCTTGTAATATTAGTTAAAATAAGACATATAAAAAGGTCAAACCACTCTAAATAATAAAAATAATAATTATACACAGAGAGAGTGTGAAAAAATAATAATAATATATGAAGGGGTGTGATTTTAATTTCCTTTTTGGAAAAGAAGTGGGGGTTGTAATGACAATACTACTGATATTTTTATTTGATTGATTTATAAATTAAATTATTTGTTTTCTTTTTTTACTTATTTAATTAAACACACTTTTCCACATCACCACCAAATCAAAATAAAAAAAGAGAAACAAATTAAAATAAAAACTAATAATAATAATCAAAACTATTATCAATCAATAATAAAAATAATCAACTAATTTCAAAAATTCTTGTGCTTAATCAAGAATAATTCTATATTTGTGTTGTTTCTTTTTTTTTTTCTAGTTCAAATCAATCCATAGTTAATTCTATTGTATTTGTTGTTGTTGTTGTTGTTGTTGTCTTTGTTGTAGTTTAATACATCTCATTGTTATTGTTTATCAATATACAATAATATATTTATTTAAAAATGGTGATGTCCAATAATGAAATTTTAGCTCAATCCATAATGTATTTCATTACATTGGTATTGGCAATTATAAAAACTGTTTATCTTTTAATTTGTAAAAAACATTCCAATGCTTTTTTGAAAGAAGGTATCCATATTAGTTTTGTTTTCTTTTTACTCGGTAAATATATATATAATTAAAAGGTTTATAATAAATATATATTAATCTCTTTTAAATTTTAGCTAAAACATATACATTTATTGGTAGTTATGCTGCTAATATGACCCCAATACCAGATAAATATGTTTACGTTTTTGATTTAACACAAGTAATTACAGACCATATTTCTAAAATTGGTATTGTCTCTGCTTATAGTTTATTAATTGTTTATTGGTAAATATTAAATTTCCTTATTTCCTGATTGCTTTTTTCAAACATTTTTTTAATATAAAATTATTTAATAATTGTAGGATTGGAATTTATGAAGATGTATTTGAAATTAGAAAAGGTAAAATTTTTACAAAGAGAACTAAACCATTATTTATTAGTTTAATTTCAATCTTTTTGGCTTTGGAATTTCTTGTCATTTTGGGTAAATTTAAATTATTCCACAACAAATTCAGACTTGAAATTGAAAGAGTAGAATTATATTACACCAAAGCAATGTTGTTTATTTTATGTATTATCTTTTTCGCAATCAAAGGTTACTTGTTTTATGGACAAAAAGCATTGTCTAAAATGACTAAAATTAAATTATTCTCTTCTGGTATTTTGGTGACATGTTCCATTTTCATCTACACAATTTTTACATTTATGATTGTGCCAGGTCCCAATGGTGAACAATTCTTTTTCTGGTTGACTTGTATCTACTTTAATTGGTTGGTATTGTACACCTTGTTTGTTGTCTATGGCAGAGATCTCAGAACTTTTTATGAAAAGATCTTCAACTACTTTGGTTTTGAAAACAAGGAAAGCTCTAAAGCCATGGACAGTGTTCCAGAGCCAGCCATATCCAATTCCATTAATGTACAACACGATGAAGAAAATGGTGTCACACCATACGGTGAATCAGCATACACTGACTCTACCTTTTCAGATTCCATCAACACCACCATCACGACAAACTCTAATATTATTGAAGAATAAGAATACTATAACAAAAAATAAGAAAAGTAAATGCAGCCTTCACATTAAATTTAACATTAAATTATTTTTAAATAAATCTATTTATTATTATTTATACAAATTAAAATTTACAACAGGATTGCATGTATCCATAAAACTTTATTCCAATTTTTGATATAGAGGTGAAATTTCTTCATCTTGAACTATCATTGTACAATTTCTTTTCCTTGTTGCTTGAGTTTTTTTAGATTTTACTGTAAATAACCATCTTAGTGCTCTTTGTGGAACTAATACTACTCTTGTATTATCTAGTTGATGTAAAAATGTATTTATTGCCATATTTAATATATTAAGTTGTAGTGGTTGTAGTTCTTTTTTCTTTTAAAGATTATACCAGTTTTTGTAATTAACAATTTATAGTCTACTCTTTTAAATAACAAAAATGGGGAATTTTCTTAAAACATGCAAAAATGTTGAAAATACAAATTATTTACTAAAATTTCACACCCACACCTAAGATTTATTAAAAAAATAGAATTACATTTATGGTGGTGGTGTGTTGTTCATACCCCCATTTTTGACAATGAAAAATTTGTAGTACCATTTATGGAGGGGTTTTATTAAGATATATTAAAACTTTTATTTTTTCAATTTATGACTTGAAGACTTATAATTTTAGAAACTTGGTTAAATCCACCTTGTTTTTCTCTTTCTTACAAGATTATTGAAAAAAAAATATGATGTTTAATATATTGAATATATTTTATAAATGATTAAATTTTATTTATTAGAGGCAGGAGATTTTAAATTTGTTGGGACTAATAAAGAGGAAACAGTGAATAATAGTAATTGTAAAATAATAAATGCATTTGAAATACCATAATGACTAATACTAGTACCGATCTCTAACCAACTACCATAATCTTTGACAAGGAAAAAGAAATTTAAACTCATTATATCAGAGAGTGCAATCACCACCAAAAAGCTACCGGGTCTAGGAATATTTAAACTATTGTTTAACAATGAAAACGATACGGCAACCAATAACAATGGGATAAAAATCTTTATCAATAATAAAATGGCCATTAAAAATGGTGAAAATATGGTACTAAATCTATAAGTGGATGAAATTTCAAAACTACTTATACTTGCAATATTTCCTGTTCCAAAAAATCCAACATAACAAAAGAATATCTAAGATTTGGAAAAAAAGTGTTAATTATCACAAAAATAATAATAATAATAAAATATACATACATAAATAATTGCTCTTCTAATATCTTGTTGAGTAATATTACTCATACTAAAAGAGGCAACAGAGGATGAAGTTAGTGTTGAGATTGTATTTGATACCAATTTTGGATGACTGTCAACTTTTAATTCAAAAATCATCCATAGTGTTAGATTTAATATAAAGCAACCAAAGAATAATACTTCAAAAGAGATAGAGAGCAATAGGAATGGAATTGATAAAGCTATACAAAGAAAAGTCCAATGATCGTAATAACCTTTACCTCTATACACACCCAATACAACCATGCTGGACAATAAAATAAACCAACTTGCAATTTGGTTGACGAATGGTAAACCAATCTTTTTCTCTAATGATTTATCAGTACTATACACAATCCATGTTGATAAAAGTAATACAACAATGAGAGCAATGATAAAAGTTTGACTCTTTTTCTTGGTACCGCTATTGCTACTACTGGAGTTGATGTTGTTTGTATTTTTGGATGACGACTTGAGTGCATTTAAAGCCAAAAAGCTTAATAGGGCGACGAGAACACCACCCAAACACACAAGATTGGTGTCATTGCCATAGTCGATGGGGAGGTTGGGAAAGATGGACATGAGCAGACAAGATACCATCCAGAGTGATTTAAAGAGGATGTTTTGCTTTTTGGCAATGGTAAACAAGGATACAATACCAATGGCAATGTAGATGATGGACAATACCGAACGATTAAAGTAGGCAACGACGAGAAGCTCCATGACAAAGATGGCCGACACGACAAGGATTACAAAATTTTTGATAATCTTTTTACTCTGTCTCTTTTGCTCGACCGATGGCTGCGAGTTGGCAATGGAGCCAAGGAGATTGTTGCCCAGGAAGATGTAGAGTGGCACAATGTTGGATGGGATGGTTTTGCCCCAAAACAAGATGACAAAGGTGCAGTAGAGATAGTAGAGGAGGGGCGATTCGTTGGACAAGAGGAAGCCATACAAAACGACAGACATACCCACAATGAGGAGCTTGGAGAGTGTTTGGAACTTGGGAATGGTCGAGGTGAGGATCAGGTGGTGGCAGTTGGTGCCAATGAGTGTGTAGTTGTTGATCACGTACAGACCCAGAGTGATGATCCAGCCAAAGTAGCCCAACGAGACGATGGTCATGAGGAAGGGTCTGTCATAGGTCTGAAAGTAGTTGAGGCCCTCCAAACAGAGTTGGATCATGTCGAGACAGAGGATCTGGGCGTCGTCGTATTGCTTGGTGTCGATCAACTGGTTGATATGGTCGAGACGTTGTTGGGCATCGACGAGTTTGGTAAAGGGGCTAAAGAATAAGAGACTGGTGGCCTTTTTCGAGGTGGATTTGACTACATACATCTCGTAGATTTGGAGGGTGTTGCTGTAGAGTGCAAGGGTGGTGTATTGGGCATCGGTGCCCAAGTAATCGGTGGGCAAAACGCCGACAGAGTTGAGGGGCGATGGAATGCCAATGAGCGAAGTCATCAGGGGTGCGACGTCGGCTTGCGAGACATCTGATCGCATCAAGTGCGAGAGCTTCCAGTTTTCTGGTGTCTCGGGATTGGCGAGGAGGGTCTCTTTGCCCTTGCCACGAAGTTTGGCAATACGGTCCATCTGGAATTGTGCAGACAAGGGGCCACGCACGCCCTTGCCCCAGGCGACGAGAGGTGTCTCGGTGTTGGCTCGCTCGCCATCTCCGTGACTGCCTCTGTTACTCATGCCGTGATCGGCAGTAAACACGTAGGCTGTCGATTGGTCGCCGTAAAAGTCTTCGATCAACTTGCACATCTTTTCAATGCCCCTGTCGACGACACCTATGTTGTCATAGTATTCTTTAGAATAGGGTCTGTAGGCGTGGCCGTTGGTGTCCAAGCCGAGCAAATGCAAAAAGATGGCGATCTTGTCGGATCGCAATCTCTTGTCCAACTCGGGATCCCTGCTTGCGTTGTTAAACAACTCTTCAATCTTGTCAAACACCCATGTATCGAGTTTGGAGGCGTCGGCACCATAGTCCTCTGCGTCGGGTGGATAAGACTCTGAGGTCATGTGTGGCACATGATCGGAAAACATGGGGAGAATATCGGGACTGCCGTATCCCCATGAATAACGTGTCTGATTAAACAAATGATCAAACTCCACAGGATTGGATTTCCAGCCCTTGGTCACCGCACTTACATCCTCATAGAAACCTGCAATCAATGCAACATGTCCAGGTCTAGTTTCAGTGGGCACTCTTGTATGTGACACACCCCAACTACCCTTATTTTCTACAATATCCCTAAGAAATGGTGCTCTACTTGTTTGATTTTCAAGTTCATAAAATTTGTCTGCTCTTAATCCATCAGCTTTTGTTGTTGTTGTTATTATTGATTGATGTATTAATATCCTATCCTATATCCTTGATACATTTATACATAATCCAACACTACTCCTACTTACCTACAAACAAAACTAATCTTTTAGCTGGTGGTTGGGAATGAACAGGATGAGGAGTCATACCGTGAACAAGTGGAGATCTAAAGTATATATCAAAGATACTGAGTGTAAACACTGCATGAAAGAGTATGCCTATCAACACAATGACCAACACTTTGGAGTTGAATCTCTTTTTTTGATCTTCACTGTTCTTATCATTCTTTTTACTGTGACCCTTTGCAATGGGTTGAATGTCTGATGAATAGATATGATACATTGTATATATTGTATTGTTGCTTACACAAACACACAAAATATCTATATTCTACCTATCTGTATTATATTGAATGAGATTCGTGTTTTTAAAATTAATTTTCAAGAAATCATTTTTTGGTGAAGATCTCTTGAAGAAGTGGGAGTGAAAAAAAAAGAAAATTAAAAAAAATTTAAAAAAAATATTCTTTCGTCGTTTTTATTTATTCATATTTACATCAAATATAAATTAAACAAATATAGGTTTTGTTTATGTCCAGAGCCTATACTTTTCTCTCTATTTCTTCTTTAGTGTTTCATCAACCTGAATTGAATAATTTATATAGAGGTAAAATAATGAATCATTATTTTCTATTAATAGAAAACTCTCTTACTGAATGGAAATCCTTTTTTTACATAGAGATAATAATTTATCTAATTTCGAGGAATTACTCACTTACCTAGAATGAAATTGCGCCCAAATTTGAAAAAAAAAAAATGAAAAAAAAAAAAAAATGAAAATGATAAAAAAAAACGCGCGCATTAATATTATTACTCATAAAACCTTGTACATATAAACATATAAATAAATAGAAATGACAGACAAACAAAAAGACAATGACGGTGTTTTCCCTAGATTGGTTGGTCAATTGGTTAACCTTATTCTCAACGATTCCAACTACTTTGAACAATATCCCAGAGCATTGGTTGTTGGTGAATATCAATCAAATCCTAAAAAATTTATAACTACAGATAACATTTCTTTTGATCTCTACGACACTCCAGTCACTGGACAAGAGATTGGATTCACATTGACCAAGTTTGCCAGTCAGAAATTATCTTCAAAAGATGATCCAGAAAACTACATGTTTGAATTTGTTTTGGATTTAGTACAAAGACAAGTTATCGATGTAAAGCACTTTGGTGCTAAATCTGGTTTTGGTATGTTCTACACTACAATTCTTACATGTTCTCGATAACTATAGTTCTAACAACACTCATCTCTAATAATATTAAACAATAACAATAACAACAACAGATAAAGTATTATATGGTCAAAGCTTTAGTCAATGGTGGGCAGTAAAAGATATTGCTGATCATTTTCAAGCATTTAAAACACAAGATCAACAAGCCCAATAAATATTTAGTAGCACATGTATTTAATTGAACAGTAATCTATCTCTATCTCTGTCACTATTATTTCTTGGGAATTTATCAAGAATATAATGCACTATATTATTACCCTATGTCATGTTTTTTTTTGTTTTTTTTTGTTTTTTTTCATTTGATTACAAAATGAGTACAGATAGCAATAACAATAGCAATAACAACAACAATGACACAGCTGTATTCAATAACAAGATTTATCAAGATATATGTAGTTGTATAAAAGATGTTTTGGAAAAGAATGGCGATGAATGGGTATTCAATAAACCTGATCAGACCACAGTGACATTCAAGCATCTATTGCTCGACGAAACAGTGATTGATGATGATCTTAAGCTAAAGTTTTTTGACGATTCGCCCACAGATGCAGTATTCAATCTATTCAACTATGACAATCCACAATACTATTTCACTCGTCTAAATGAGAATAAGTTTTATTATCCACCAAAACCATTTTATAAACATGTAAATATCATTGGAGGAACTATATCTCTCGTATATGTGTGTGTAAATGTATATGTATCTGATGTTTGATATAATATATACTCTATATAGTTATCAATATTATTCATGTCTTGGAATCAATGTAAACAATTTCCAATTAAATTTGATTCCCTCGATGGTTTGTTTGAAGTGGATAAAAGTGAACAAGAAAAAGATAACATTATTGCACAACCAGATATAAATAGTAATAGTAATGGTAATAGTGGCAATAATGCAATAAACCCCATCACTTATTTTAGGAATATGAATGAACAGGTGTTTAACTTTTTTGCCAATTTGGAAAATAATGAAAATAAAGCTCTGTTTTTCAATGAATTCTTTAAAGTAATTACGATATAGAACACTCCTATTTATAGAATAACAATACTAACCTTTTGTTTTTAAATAGAATTTAAATAATAGGAATCTATTGACTTTATTCAATGTTAGGAAAACAAAGTTATCTCTTGATACCTATTTCCTTGAATGGTATTGTATTTCTTGACATGTCCAGGTTTGGAGTACAAATTCAATATACTTACCCTTATTATTTACTCTTCAATATAGTCCTATCGATTTAATAAAGCATGCAAATCAATTACATGCACCAAAAAGTAAATCATTACTCACTGTTGCATCTAGAGCGCTATGCAAACACGGTATTCGATCTGAAAATTCTTTTTGGGGTTCCGATAAAGGTCCAGAAATGGTAAAGAATAAAAGAGCTGAAAAGGTGTTGGTTAAAGTCCTTTCCGATTCATTTTGGATAAATATTCATCTATTACCTGTATGTGTATACAATATCAATATATACAAATATATGCAAATATATTCAATCATCTAATACAATCACCAACTCTATATCTTAGCACAATATACCAATCATTGAAATTAGAAATTCTCAAGGATACGGGTTGAGGTGGAGTGCAACAGGTGATTTCTTTAGAGGCTTTTTAGAGCCCCAAATGGAAGATGGTCATGAAAAAGGTTGGAAACATTGATTGTGTGCAATGTGATAGGAATCATATTGTCGTGTTTATTTATAATTATGTACAGGATGAAATATAGGTGCAAGTTAGTTATATTCCTATATGTCTACTTTTTATCATTATTGTGGTGGTTGTTGTGGTTGTGGCTGTTGTTGTGGAGGTGATGCTATGTTTTGTACAGGAGGAGCAATACCTGTAATGTGTGGAACGAGAATAGGCGATGGTTGTTGTGGTTGATTATCTACCATTGGTTTAGGAATAATAGGAAACTATGAATAAACAGTTAATATTAATAATTGCAATACTATTACTATCTATTATGTGTATAGATATCTATTTACCTTTTGAAATAAAGAGTTTATCAATACATCCAAACGTTTGGTATCTTCAATTTGTTTACGAGAATAGGCAGCTAGTTTTGATTTCTCTTGTTGTTTGTTTGGATCCAAATTCATAGAGTAACCACTTGTTATATCCCAATTAATAGTGGAGGATATATTTGAAAATGCTTCACTGAGATGATACAGTGATTGTGATATTCTCGACGTAAACACCGATCTAAGATAAGGTGATTGATATATATTACCATTGATAACATAATAAAGTGTCTGTATAACTGCATCAGTAGGCGACACTCTATTCTGCTTGGCAATCACATAGAAGCCAGGTTCAACAAAATGTGCCAATTCATATTCAATACCAATCATTGTTCTAAATAGATACATATTTACATTAGATGGTCATCACCGTCTCGATCATAATAAAAGACTTACTTTAACGAAGATAGTTCTAATCTTTGCATCTTTAGTATTTCATTATTACAGGATTTATCATAGAACTGAGAGTAATAGAAATAACTCAACACAGTCTGTGCATTGAGAGGAAACATTTGCAACCATAGAGGGTCTCTCCACATGACTTGGGTGAGATCAGGCTCTTCTTTTTCCATGATCTTGTTTATCGTTGTCTCATTGTAACTATTGGAAGTACCGCCACTCACTGATTGATTGTCCATCATTGTGTGCGAATTAATGATCGAGAAATCATTAATTTAATTTCATTTCGTCTTAATTTTTGTAAATTTTTGTCAGGAATTTAATTTTCCACAAAAAAGTTCAGATAAACAATTTTTCTATCTAATTTCAACAAATTATAATCCACTCTAATTCAGGTTAAATATATTTAACTAAAAAATATAAAATAATATAAAAAATTTTACTTTTATAACAAGCTCGGATGGTGTAGTTGGTTATCACGAATCCTTAACACGGATTAGGCCGTGGGTTCGATTCCCGCTCTGAGTATTTTTATGATATTAAATCATTTATCGGTCTTAATTGTGTAATAATAATATAATTTATTTTGTAATAGGAATGAGTCGTGTCCCATAATATTAATCTTATATTTAATATTATATAAAAACAATAAATAAAGATCATCAGATCTAGTCGGGTTTGCGCACTCCTTCTCACCACAATAGAAGCCTTTTGAATTTTTGTGTTTTATTGTCATTCATGTGTATCATATATTGGACCAATAGTATCTATCTTTAGTTTCTATTAAAATTTGTTTTGTTTTAATTACATTAATTTTTAATACATAATTCCCTTTAATTACATTAATTTTTAATAATATATTTAATACCTCAAATTATCTATTAAATTTTTTATTTTATTTTTCAGATCCTTTTACAACTATAATATGGTATGGAATATAAAATAAACAATATATCTAATAATTTAATGTTTTAATTTTATTATTATGTTGATCAATTGTGTCTTTATTCTTAACAAAACCCAAACTTTTATAGCTTTGGTGATAACATGACTGTTCTCAGAGACCAATTAATTACTTATTTTGATTTAAACTTATGTAAATAAAACGTTCAAACAATGTAAAAGGAGGATGTCCATTCTTTTGGTGAACACTACCTATTCACTGAATGATGCCTATCTTTTTAAAAAAACTAATTTTAGACAAGTTCTAATTCCGTGCAGAATCATTTTGCGCTCTGGAAAATGTCACTTTAAATGTGAAACGACACCGTATGTCTTACATAATTGTTGTCTTATAGAACTGAAGATAGATACTATCTTTATTTTTGGTCCAATATATAATACATGTATGATGAATGACAATAAAACAATCTACACAAAAGGCTTCTCTTGTGGTGAGATCTTTATTTTTATATTTTAAGTTTTTATGTTTGTGAAAATCATCATTCATTGATTAATTGACATGAATCTCATTTTATATTTTTTATCATCTCTTAAAATCTAATATATTTGTTATTATTTCACATGGTAAACCTCACACCCCTTCATAAATGCTACCAGATTTATAAAATTTTATTAAAATCCATGTTGAACTTTATTAAACCTGATCACCTTAAGGTGTTCTAATGATTTCCAATATTTTGATGTATTTTATCAACCAAAAACAATAAAATACTGTATGAGAATCTCGCTGATAATTTTATTTCAAATCATCTAAAAACTACAGTATGTTTTTTAAATATAGAATTTTGCAAAGTTTAAGAACGAGTGCTTTGTACAAAAAAACCAATCAAAATCTTTTTGGCTTTTTTGCACCAAAAAAAAAAAATGATTCTTAGCTTTTGAAGATTTTTTTTCATTAGTTTTTTTTTTGGGCGACAAGACCAAAATAAATATTTTTAAGTATTTTGTGAACAACATTTAATTAAAAGTGATCACAATGAATAAGACTCGGTTATTCTACATAAATCCTATAATTATAATTCTTGTAAATAAATATTTATCAGTTTTTAGTTTAAAATGCTACATACAGTAAATTTAGAATCATCTCCTTCTATTTTATAAAATATTTTGTATTGAGCAGATTGAATTGACCCAAATTTCTTAAAAACAAGCCAGTACTCGACATTAATCCAATTTCCGTTTGGTCCTACAGGCGCTTGACAATTTAATATATTTTCACTGGAAATGAAATCATAATTTAAACAAAGTATAGTAAAAATTATGTAGATGAGCATGGAGGTGTTACATTTCATGAGTTTATGGAATATCATGCTAAAGTAGATGTTTGTAATAAAAATAAAATTAGACAATCTATGTTTCATGAGGTTTTTAAAGGATCTCTGCAAGGACAAGGGGCTGCAAAATCAACAATGAAAAGTTATTTTAAAAATGCTCATGCCAAATATGTAATCAACCATGATGGCAATAATAACGGGTTCTTTATCGATCACAGTTTACCTATGCCACAAAAAGATGGCAAACTATTTGCTCAGAGTACAACTAATCCATCACAGGTATTTATTTTTTACATGTAGGAATTAAAAGACTAACTTTTAAAATTCAATATATTTTTATATTAATTACTTTTAAATTAGATTTTGACAAAATAATCAAGTTAATTGAAAAATCAAAACCACAATTGGTCAGTGCAAATAATAAAGGTCATGGATGCCAATCAAAGCTATGGGAACTAAACTATACTTTTGATGCTTCCAAAACATGTTCAGATAAATGGGGAAATGGCAGATATCCAAGTTCACAAAAAATCAAAACACTTGATCAAATTTTATCATCACCATATCCACAAGAGTGTTATCATAAAGAAGAGGAGCTTGCTTTTGGAATAATTGCATATGCATTTGGTAGGTTTATTAATTAGTTTTAGAAAAATTAGAGATTTATTAATTTTAAAAACCAGAGGTTTGGAGTCAAGATCCAGGTGAAAATCCATGTGCAAATGTTGCAGATTCTTATTTTGCATTTGAGGAAGTAAGTATAGTGATTATGTGAAACAAATAATTTATTCTAATTTAATAAAAAGAATAAAAAGGTAACTTATTATGCTTGGGATAGATTTAACTCTGTTGCGTGTAGTGAAACGGAGAGGGCAAAATATATTCATGATCTGGCAATTTGTTCACCAGGTAGATATGGTATTGATTCTTGGTTGGCAGTTGCCCAAATGGAAAAAAAAATTTTGCTTGTTAGTACTCAGGTTTGTATTTAAACATTATAATTTTTATACCTTGTTTATATAAATACTAAATCCTTTTATATCAATAAATACTCTGCAATATAGAATCAAAGATATAAGTTTCCATCTTATTATAATGAGAAGGAAAAGTTTGGAGTATTTGAAATCAGAACATTTGTTGAAAATAATTTACATAGACATGAAAAACTTGGAGTAGAGTATGGGGATAACAAAGAAACTGTATGTTTTGGTGATTCAAACAGAGTGAGAGGTCAACTTCACCATTTAGGGGCAATTGTATGTAATATGTATTTTACAAAGATGTTTACAATTTTATTAATGCTTTTGTATCAACCATTTTATTTCATAATTTAATAGTTTTGTTTTAATGATTTAGTTTTTGCAAAAGAATTGAGAAAAATGGCAATGGGAAATTTTTTTAACCTTGAAGCAATTAACACCCAGAGTTTACCAGAAGGTATTAAAGACAATAACGCTGCTATTGATAAAGATATCGACGATGAAGATGCTGATGTGGATGACATATTAGACTCACAGCCAAATGGCCCTTCATTTTACAGAGGAAATGTTTATTTAAAGAGTATTCCGAAAATAGGGTCCAAAGAATGTGAAGTTTTACCATTAAAGGAAGAAGAGATTCAAGAAAGAAAAGCAGATAGAAAAAAGATGATTCGAGATATGGAAAAGATTCAAACCAATACCGATCTACCTCTTTATAAAACTATTATCAAAGAAAATGCTAGTGAACAACTAGATAAATATCCTTTTGGTGCTGATGTTGCAACTAGAATGGAGTGGCTTCGAAATCTCAATAAAATGATGGAAAATAGAGCACTAAAAAACTTTAAGGCAACTTATGATGCATTAAAAAAAAAAGGCGGCAACACTCG
Organism: Polysphondylium violaceum; assembly: GCA_000277445.1. Taxonomy (NCBI): domain Eukaryota; phylum Evosea; class Eumycetozoa; order Dictyosteliales; family Dictyosteliaceae; genus Polysphondylium; species Polysphondylium violaceum. Next base: position 56,051 of record AJWJ01000002.1, on the reverse strand, counting down.
ATTTCTTCAATACTATTACTCTGATACACTACAGGCATTTAAAGCTTTCAATGCGAAAGGCGAAAATATAAAACAAAAGTATCTTCAAAATTATAAAATCCCCAAAGATTTTGATGTAGAGACATTTTTAGAAAGGCTCGAAGAACACAATAGTAATCCAATACCAGAGGCATTCCCAGACAAATTGTTTGAGCAGGTCAATTCTGCATATGGGATGAATCTTCCCTCACCCCAATCCCCATTAAAAAAATTAATTGATTCAGTGAAATCCAAGTTATCACCCTCCACAAAAACTTCAGGTCAGACGGCCTCTAGTCCTTGGAAAAAACTCTCCCAGGTGTTTAGTCCAAGAAAAACAACTTCTCAAAAAACTCAATACAATAGTGGCGACTCTGAAGATGATGGTGATACAATCATTCCTATCGATCTGAGTAATTAGATAAAGGAATGAGTTTCGAATGTCCTACTATAACTATGAGCCTCGCTCACCCCATCTGTAAGTTTTTAAGTGTGCCAAAAAAAAAAAAAAAAAAATAAAAATAAAAAACACCAAGACTTTTCATCGAAAATGGATAGAGATAATCACACTGATACATTTATTTATCTATATCGAAATAAATATATTCAAAATAAAATATTTGGTTTTTGCAAAAATAAAGATCATCAACAAAGCTGTTCATATTATAATATACCATTGGTTGATTTATTCAAATCAAACAGATTTGATATATTTGATCATCGATGGAGTAAAAGCACATACAATAAGAATAGCGATAAAAGAAATGAATCAACAGTAAGAGAATTGATAGATGCAGCAAGAAGTTTGGATGTCGATCATTTGTTTGATATCCAATATACAGATGTGATAGAGTTTTTCAAGTATAATCAATGTGTACATAGACTCAATAGGGTGTGGAGATCATTTTATAGGATATTTAGAGATGATGGCTTTCAAAGACAAGAAGACATGGACAGTGTGCTTGGCACATTGATAAAGTACAGGTTGGAGACAGACGTTAGGGAATTTAGACACTATTTGTATAAAAAAGAAATAGTAAGTGATGTGTATCATCAGTACAAACACATAGCCAAGCAAGTGGGATCAACAGGCTGCATAGAAGTATACAAGTTCTCTTGTACAGTTGTGGAAAAGATTGATAACATATTTTGGTCCAATCCATTGTGTTTCTATGAATACCATTGCATGGTGGAGGCCGTCAAAGCCAGTCATCTCAATTTGTTTTACTATATCTTTAAACAGCTCAAGTTGACCAATCCATGGTTCTTTAATACCAATTGTGGGTTCACATTCAATCTGACAGACTTTAATTGCCAAGAGATTATATTGTTTCTCTTGGACAAGGAAAACATAATCAATGAAAACTTGTATGTTTCTTGCTTTCCCTATGAGTCATTTAACATGGCCTACAAAGACATTGTGCTCCCCATTGCAAAGAGAAATAAAAACATTGCATATTCTTTTGACAAGGCCTATGAAATAGGTGACCTTGACCTTCTCAAATTGATGTATGAGCACTTTCCGGATGGGGCAAATAAACCGTTTTCTATAAAAGGCATATCCTCTCTTCATGTGTTGGAGTTTTTCTTTACCAAACATACAGCACCGTGGATAGAGCTGGAAAGGATTGGCAGTGGTAGTGTAGAGTTTGCAAAGTACTTGGTTGAAAAACAAGCGTTTATATTCACTGGTGAGATCTTTGCCAATACTAGCATTCGAGTCATTGAATATTTCATAAACGACTTGAAAGTGAAGCCAAAGCTAGTCTCTGAGCCTATTCTAGATATACAGGTATTCCAACTCTTGTACAAAACGTTTGGCACCCAATTTGTCATTTTAGGAAGATGGTTTCTCAACCTCTTGGAGAACCATAACCCTTCGATTGAATTGGTGGCTTACTTACTATCAAATCAGCCTTCTTTGGCCCAATCACCGGATATTCTTATTTGTTGCAAAGATCTGAAACTCTATCGATTTGTTTTGAATTACCTGATGCAAGGCCAAGAACCGAAACACATATTCACTTTTCCAATGTCGATTCCTTGTAGTTTACCCTTTATTGAAAGAGCCAAAGAGATTTATGGACCAAAGTGTTTGCTCCAAGAATTCAATATTGAATTAAACAAACTATTGCTAGATGACTTTGACATGTCCAGCAGAATCAGAATACGTAATATTTTATTAGACGATTACACTATACCTCAAGACCAGCCGACACTCCAAAGGGATCTATCTGATTTAAAAGAGTTATTATGCGAATCATGGTCAGAAGGAGATGTCCACCTTGGTGAAATAGCAATTAAACTTCTCCATCGGTTCAAAAAGTCTGGATTTTCTATTGACCCATTTGACTACAGTAAATTTATTGCCAATGGTATTTACCACAAGAGTCTCTATCAATTAGTTCATTTGTATCCCGACGACGTTTGGAATCAAACATTATTTTTACAACAAATGTGTCTACCAAAAAATACACCCATCTTTTTACATTACCTCTCTTACCAAATCACCCATTCTCCCTCAACACTACCACGACTTATTGATGCTCTTCAAAGTTCCAATAAACAATATTATCTCAACCTAATCTCAAATTTAAATCAATCAATTAAATAAAATATTTCTATTTTTATTTTTTTTTCAAATTTTCCTCTTTTTGCCCACTTTGGAAAAAAGCGAGAAAAAAGAGAAATATATCTTGATGCTGATCATAAATTTATTCAAAATGATTTATACTAATACTATTGTATAAGTATTAATATAAGCAATGGGCTCAACACAAAGCAAGAGTACTTATGAAGATTTAGATAAGGGGACTTCAACAAGTAATACCAACAATAATAATAATAATAATAATAGTAAAAGTAGTACAATTGTTTCTGATGAGAAGCTATTAGATTTAATCAAAAATACAAATAATATTAGAAATATTGCAATTATTTCAAGGTAATTAGGATTAAACACATCTTTTTATTACTCTCTCTAATGTTTATATCTATAATTATTATCTCTTTCTAATATCATTTACAGAGTTGATCATGGTAAATCAGTGTTTATTAAATGTTTAAAAGATAGATTTAGCTTCAATCAGGATAAAACTGAAAAGTACCCAGATTATTATAATCATCTGAAAAACTATTATACCCCTATTATATTAAATGATGAATCACAAGAACAACCTTATTTAATCAATCTTTTAAATATACCTAATCAACATTACCAAGGAAATAGAGTGATACCGTTTCTTCGTGTCACTGATATTTGCATAATTGTAGTGGATACTGTTGAAGGTCTAATGGGTATACCATATCTTCCTTTTAAACCAATTAAGCAAGAGTGTACACCTGTATTGTTTTTAAACAAATTGGATAGATTGTTACTCGAACTCCAAATGGATCCCTGTGAAATGAAACATACTCTAGAAAGACACATTGAACGTATAAATACCAGTTTTTGGGATGGCGACAGTACCACGACAATTGATGATACCTTCACTACCTTCAACATATTATTTGGATCGGGACTCCAAGGATGGGGATTCACTATTCAAACGTTTGCATCATTGTATAGTGCAAAATTTGGTGTAGCCAAAGAGAGGATGGCAGAGTATCTCTGGGGAGAACATTTCTTTGACGCAGAGAAAAAGAAATGGGTTTCACTCAATGTATCCGAGTCTGGCAAACCGTTAAGAAATGGATTCTCTCAGTTTATTTGCCAACCTATTGTCCAAATATCACGAGCAGTGATCGATGGGAAAAAAGATGTTCTCGATAAAATGTTGGCTTCGTTACATATATGTTTGCCAGATCAAAATCTTCAAGGTAAAGCATTGTTTATTGAAGTCATGAACCAGTTTCTACCAATTGACAAAGCGTTACTAAACATTGTCGCCAATCTTCCCTCGCCCATTCAAGCTCAAGCAAAATCAATCCCCGCCATCTATAACCAACCTATAGATGATCCATGTACAATAGCAATGCAATCATGTGATCCCAATGGACCAATTATGATGTATATATCACATTTACTGTATGCAGGGCCAGGCAATAGCCAAGCTGTAGCATTTGGTAGAGTATTTTCAGGAACACTTAGAAAAGGCATAAAGGTTAGAGTGTTGGATGATGTTTATCGATCAGGTCCTAAAACCAAAGATGTGTATTTTGAGCTCAAAGATCTATTATTTGTAAATAATAACACAACAACTGCTATCAAAGAATGTCCAAGTGGGAATTTAGTTGCTCTGTTTGGTATGAATCATCTTTTGTCCAAATCTGGTACCATCACAGACCACAAGAATGGTGTCCTTTTATCTCCTCTGAGCACGAGTACGACGCCAGTGGTAAAGGTAACCATTGACCCGGTAAATGCCAATTGTCATACATTGCTAAACAATTGTCTGACAACTCTAGTCAAATGTGACCCAAGTCTTTGTTTTTACCAAGAAGGTCAAAGTTTTATTTTAGAGGGCTTGGATCAAGAGCATTTGGAATGGTCTATTTACGAATTACAGTGTACTGGCAAAGTGCATTTTACCGTTAGTGAACAAAGAGTTTGCTACAGAGAATGTGTGTCACAAGAGTCAAAGGTATTTGCAGACTCAGGTTTTGGTGTAAAGGTACAACCCCTTTCGTCCGAGTATCAAAATAATTTAAATTCGACAGAGCCTCCATCACCAAATGTTAAAAAAGTAGATTGGTCACCAAATAGCAATGTCATTGAAAACATTACAACTACTCCTTTTGGAAATTCCTTGGACTCATATGTCACAGAGTTTCGTAAAAATATTTCCAACTCTGGTGTTATGACGGGTGAGCCTCTACAAGGTGTGCAGTTCTCACTAGTTGATAAATGTAAACCAAATACAATCAATGACACAAATATCATGTCTCGAGAATCAAGATTACTAAAAGCCTCTCTATTGGATGCCAAACCAATTTTATTGGAACCCATTTATTTAATAGAAATGTATACAGAGAAAGAGTACATTGATCCGATAACAACAGTGATAAACTCGAGAAGTGGTTCAATTCTATCATCAACTCTTAACCCTTGTACAAATGTGATTAAGCTTCTAGCAAATGTTTCCGTTGCCAATTCTTTTGGATTAGTGTGTGAGATTAGATCCGAGTCAAGAGGAACCGTTACTCCAAACATGGTCTTTGATAAATGGTCAACCATTGGAGTCATTGGCGAGAACCAAATAGCCACACAACTAGCAATTGAAATTAAAACAAAAAAAGGATTAACAGATGATTTTCCAACACTAAATGATTTTATACTCAAATAAAAGAATGAAATGAAATATCTTGACATTTATTTATTTATCTTTCATGTTTGTTGTTGGTGTTGTAGTATTAAATTTAATATACTTCTTTAAAATAACTTCCAAATCTTTTTGTTTTAAGGGTTTACAAAAATAATCATCACAACCGGCTAAAATACAAGCGTCTCTTTGACCAATCATTGCACTGGCAGTCATGGCCACAATGGGTGTATGTTGTGAGCCATTTTGTTTTTCCATTGTTCGAATCTTTCCTGTGGCCTCATAGCCATCCATAATTGGCATCTGGATATCCATCAATATTAAATCATAATTGTTGTCCTTTGCTTTCTTATATCCTTCCAGACCATTCAATGCCAAGTGGGCATTGTTTACACCCAGTTTTTGCAACATTCTAAATAAAATATTGGAATTCATTTCATTGTCTTCAACTACCAATATCAATGGCATGGCGGCTTTATGTTGTTCTTGTTGTTGTTGAACCACATGATGTGAATGTTTAACCATAGTACTACTGCAATTATTGCTACCATCTGTATGTTGAATTTTAATAAGTTTTGTATTTTCACAAGAGATTTTAATTTTATGAACATCTTCTTTTTCTTTTTCTTTTTCTGCACCATTAAATGATTGGAGACAATTGTGGAAAGCGGAATCAATGGTGGGACTGAGAAGTGATGGGGATGTGCCAATGAATGCACTTTTACTCTTGTGGAGAGGGGAGGAAAAAGATGGAGACTTGCTACCCAGCTTTGTCAATGATTCATTTAAATGACTAAATAGTGATTCAATTCTAATGGGACGATTTAAAAATTTAATTCCTTGTCTAGAGATGGATACGGATTGTGAGAGTAGTTGGGAAAGTACAATAAATTCCAATTGGGCACAATATCTTGCTTTTAGAGTTCTTATGTGCTCGATAATGGTAATGAAATCAGACTCTGGATAATTTAAAGGGAGACCGAGAACCACTACCATAGTTTTGGTTCCTTTGCAACTATCTTTTAATGACTCAAGGTGGGGAGAGAGATCAAATAAATCATAGACACTACTGGTGGACATTGAATCAGAAGGAATACCTATAGTATGACAAATATTTGTAATTTGATCCAAAATGATTGGGTTTTGTTCAAAGATTTTAATTTCTACATTTTCCATTTGATGTGGTTTTATGTGATAGTTTACATTGCATTTTAAGGAATTTGATTTCACCAGATCGACAGAGAAATGGAAATTACTACCTTCACCAAAATTACTACTGAGATTAATAGCACCATTCATTAGTTCTACCAATTGTTTACAAATACTAAGACCAAGTCCAGTTCCATCAAACGCTCTATTGGGTCCTGTTTCAATTTGAGAAAATCGTTGAAACAGTTTATCAAAGTCACCCATCTTGATACCGATACCAGAGTCGATAATTTCAAACGAAGTTGAAAATGTGCTTTCTCTCTCTAGTATACCAAGTTTAATGTATATTTGACCGGAGTGAGTAAATTTAATGGCATTATTTAAAAGATTTACAATAATTTGACGAAGTAAATTAATATCTGCTTCTATGGGGACATTAAACATTTTGACTGGTTCAACAATCAATCCAATATAAAGACCTTTTTTGTGTGCAATGGTGGCAATGGCGGCAATGGTATCCTCTACAAATGGAATCAAATTAAAGTGAGATAGGGTCAACATGGTTTTTCCTTGTTCCAGTTTTGATAGATCCAATATATTATTAACCATGTACAAAAGACATTCTGAGCTTTGTTGACTTATGTACAAGAGTTCTTTTTGTTCAATAGTCATTGGAAACTCTGTTAGCAATTCCAAACAGCCAATAATGTGATTGAGAGGTGTACGCATTTCATGAGACATATTTGAAATGAAATCAGACTTTGATCTATTGGCTTTCTCTGCCTCTTCTTTGGCAAGGTAGGCTTGATTGGCTAAGTTGTTAGATTGAAGGAATAATCTGGCATTTTGGAAAGAGATGGCAATTTGTGATGACAATAGATTCAATATTTCCATTCTACTATATGTGAATGCACTGGTAAAGTTGTTTTCCAAATACAAAATAGAAACCAACTTACCTTGATGAACGATGGGTAAGGCTAATATACTCTTTGGCTTGACCTTTTTGATATAGGGATCTTCGGAAAAGGTTTTATCTTCAATTGCATTGGGTATGAGTAATGGAGATTGTGTCCTTCTGACATAGTTTACAATGGACGCACAAATATTCCATTTACCATCTGAGCGCATTGGTTTTACATGGGGCTCTTGAGAATCAACTGGAATGGAACATGGTTTCATCAATGGTGATTCAGTTGGGCTTTTACCAATGGGTGAGAGATTACTATTAATGTATACTTCTACTTTGACCTTATCGCCATACACAATCGAGGAAGCTGCTACATAGAGATCACCAAATTCATTTTCATTAAATGACTTTATAAACAAACCTTTGGTATTGTTATCTTCAATCAACATGAGGAAACCTCGAGATGCACCAGCATTTCTAACCACTACCTTCATCAACCGTTTGAGCAAACGATCAAAGTAAATCTCTTCTGCCAAAGAATGCGAGACAGTGATTACCGAGCAAAGATCCACAGCGTCCACTTGAGGATAGGTAAAGGGATTCTTTATCGTTGAAAAAGAGCCATCTTGAGACTTTCTACGGATTGATAGAATTGGTTCGTTGATAGAGTTTCTATTACTGCCACTTGCAGGTTTGGCAATGGATGGAGGACCATTGTTGGCAGAGGATGGAGAGAAAAAGTCAAATCTTTTAACACGGTTGATGGGGTGGGTTCTGTTGGAGGAGGGATTAAAGATGTTTGGATACTCTAGCTCCAAAAGATTGGCCTTGTAGAGAGCTCCCCACATGGAATAGCAACAATGAGCTTCCAAAAGATAGGCTTTGGCGGTAGCAAATTTTTTCAAATGGATATAGAGTCTGGCTGCCAACTCATTAGAGAGTGCTTCAAGATTGATAAACTTGTAATTTTGAGACAAAGTAACGGCAAGACTAAACATTTCCATTGCGTCTTCATATTTCTTTTGAACCCTAAACAGTTCACCTTTGATAATGGGAATCATGGCACTAAAGTTTTCGGCGCTTTGATTGGCATTGATTTGGAGTTTGTCAAGATAATAATACACAACGTTAAGCTTCTCTACCTTTTCCTGCTCACTGTATTGTTCATACAGGGCGAGAATAATCAAAGACTTGAATGTGTAATAGAAGCTCAAAGGCGAATGCGCATACATTCCATTGATATACTTGTCGGTAAATGTGGTGGCCTCCCATGCTTTTTCATATTCCCCAAGATAGTACTTGAATTGCATTTTAAAGACATAGTGAAAGCATTTGGGACACTCAATCTCCATTGTCTCCAAGTCCTCTTCATAGGCAGCCTCATTCCAGCCATATTCACCAAGGGTATCTTGTTCATCCAAATTCTCTGCACCAATCAGCTCAATGAGCAGGTTTTGATGAGACTTGATGATCACATACATTGGCTTAAAGTAGTTTTGTGTCATAAAAGAATGGTACTTTTTCGAGAGCTGGTAGGTCTCTTTGAGGGGGGTTCCGGCGAGGATGTGAGAAAAGATGAGATGCACACCACTATAGCATGCATAACCGAGATCACCGGCCTCGATAGACTCGAGGAATGCTTGTTTGATGAATGAAGAGTTGGTAGAGATGTGTGATCTCCAGTGGTTGATAAAACTGCCATACAACATGGTCACCTTGCCCTTGGTGCTGGGCTCACCATACAGATCTTTGAGGGCCATGGCAAACTTTCCGCAATCATAGCCTAAATTGAAATCATCAAATCTTCCAATACAAGCCACCAAAGCAAACATCACCAAGCCGACACAACTCCATGAACTGAGACCATGGGTAACTGTGATATTGGCAAATCTAATCAACACGGCCGTCAATGTGGCAATGTTTGTGAAAAACATGGGAGCAATCATGATACCCATCATCTTGAGACAAACCTTGATATTGGAGGGAGGCTGCTTGATGGTTGGCAACAAGAGATCCATAAAAGATCTATTACCAATCTTTTCCTTAAATTCACAATACTCTTTAAACAACTCTTCATCTGAAGCATGTATATTGATATCTATTCCCTGACTCTTTAGATACTCTAGTCCACTCACAATACAATCTTTAAATTTCTCCAAAAGTGTGTATTGTTGCACTCTAAGCGATATCGCCTCCCCTTTATCTTCAACATTATTGGCTCTAGTGATACACATTTCCAACAACCTATCGCTCTCTTCGTAATTGCCAACCATGAAATCACATTCAGCCTTTTCCACTAAAATCTTGTACAACAACTGATAGTTGTCATCCCAAGAGTTTTCTAAATCAAAGTGAGTCAATGCATTTTGGAAATAACCATTTGCCATTGCATAGGCTGTTGTGTTCTTTGCCTTCATACCAGCTCTATAATTCAATTCTGCAAGCTTCAATGTCTCATCCTTATTGGTAATCACTAAATTAAAAGTAAAGTTAGAATGTGATCACTAATAAAATAATACTAACAAACATACATTTAATACCAAAGTTGTATTGATTGACAACATCAAATATATTGGAGGAGAGGATATCATTATCTTTTTCAAAGTTTTTGTACAAGAGACGACCAATGTTTAAATGGATTTCATTCAAATGTTTACTAAATACCAGCGAGTAGGCAGCCTGTTGGACTCTATCGTGAACAAAGTTGTATTTCTTTTCACTCGACTTGATGATGAGATCTTGGGAAATGATGGGTGTCAAGAGTTGAATAATGTCCTCTTCGTTGTGCTCAGAGACAATGGTTAGAATATCAAAATCAAATTGACATCCAATGCATGCTGCCAAATGCAGTATTCTTTGGGACTCTGGACTTAGCTTCTTGAGATTCTCAATCATAAACTCGAGTACATTGTCTGTAAACTGTCTCATTTGTATCTTTTTGATATCCCATTTCCACACATCATACTGCAAGTCAAAGTAGAGCAACGACTCGATGAAAAGGGTCTTGAGGAACTGGATGGTAAAGAAGGGGTCGCCGTGGGTCTTGTTTAATATCACCTCTGACACGGCCACCGTGTCGTTGGGATGACGACGGAGACTAGTCGACACAAGACTATTGATGTCGTTTAATTGCAGAGGCTTTAGATCAATTTCAGTGGTCCTGAGATTACTCTCCTCGAGGATCGGTGCAATGAATGCATCCTGCATCTCGTTTTCCCTAAAGGCTGTGATGAACAAAAAGTACTTGATGTTGTTATTTTTGTCCAACAACAACTTTATCAACCGACAACTGGGAGGATCTGCTCTTTGCAAATCATCGATAAACAAGATCAATGGATGACCCTCCTCTGAAAACACTCTGAGGAAATCCTTAAACACAATATCGAACCGGTTCTGTGCTTCAGAGGGTGGTAGTGATGGTGCCTTGGCACAAGGCCCCACAATCAATTCCAAAAATGGAATCACCTCAACAATGACACCAATGTTAGGTCCTAATGCTCGAAACAGTTTGTCTCTATAAAACTCTAATTCCATGGGACTGAGTACCAAAATTTGATTGACCATCTCTGTCAAAGCCTCTGTGATGGCACTATAAGGCACACCTACATTGTATTGATCATATTTACCGCTAATAAATCTTGGACCAAGAGGCAACACCTTTTTGACTGAATAAACAAGTGATGTCTTTCCAACTCCTCTGACTACAACCAACTCTTTACTTCCTTTTTTAACTCTATTCACTGCATCAGTCTATAATAAAATATATATATTAATACCTTTATCTCGTATAATATTTAAAGCCTTAATACTTACAATTTGTTTTAATTCAGATTCTCTTGAATACAATTCATTTGGAATGAATGGTCTGTGAAGTACATCAAAAGTACCCAATTTAAAATCTGGTGAAATGGTTGATGAGTTGTTTGATGATTTGAATTGAAGTTTGCATATTTCCAAATCTCGCTTTAGACCATAGGCTGAATTATATCTTTCATCTGGTGATTTTTTCAATAGTTTATCAATGATTCTTGAGAGGATATCGGGTACTTTTGGATTTAATTCAGATACAATGGGTGGCTTTTTGGCCAAATGTGAATGAATAAGTTCTGATAGATCTGTAGTTTGAAAAGGTAATCTTCCAGTCAATAATTCAAAAAATGTTACACCCAATGAATATAAATCGGTACGATAATCAACTGGATGTTGAGTTCTCCCAGTTTCCTCTGGAGATGTATAATAATAAGATGCTGAATTTAATCTAGATAAATCTGGAAAATTCTTTAAAAATGATAAATCTTTTTTCTTGTTTTTTGGTTGTGGATTATTATTATTACCAGCAACATTATTATTATTATTATTATTATTGCTGTTGTTGTTGTTGTTGTTGTTATTGTTATTGTTATTGTTGCTAGTATTACTATTGTAGTTAGTACTATTATTATTTAAATTAGATCCAGCAACTGTTAAGTTCTCTGATGCAATTGATGATGCTGATGGTGGAGAAAATGTTGAGATATTATTTGGAATTGGTGATATATTTGTTGATGAAGATGTTGATGTGGATGTTGGTGTTGTTGATTGATTGGATTGTTGTTGTTGTTGATTATTTGAATTTGAAGATGATAATGAAGTTGGTGTTGTTGGGGTATTTGATACTGATTCATTTGAATTTGATAAATTACTATTACTATTATTACTATCATTTTGATATGAATGAATTTGAGAATTATCTAATCTTTCTAAATGTTTGATTACTGAAAATTGAAAATTGGCCAATCGAATTTGATGAGCATTTGGATGATAATAAATATTTGCAGGACGTATGTCACGATGAATACAACCTCTGAGATGAATATCTTCCAAAATGGAGGATAATTGAATAGCCATATTTAAAAAAGTATCGATATCCATCTCGTATCTGTTTGTCATTGAATTGCCCGAATGATATGTATTGGTGAGTAATGGACTCGATGACAATGGTGTAATGGTTGGTGTTGTTTGCTTTGGTTTCAATGTATTGCTATTACTACCACTACTACCATTGTTGCTACCGATACTATTATTATTATTAACAAGTTTTGGTATTGAATTTAAAATCGATGTACTATTGTTGAGATCAAAGTTGTGTAGATAGGGTGAGTCTACATCTGGATGAATTTGATTCAATGGTTGAAAGCCTGCTTCTTCAAAAACTATTGCTACAATGTTACCCAACTCGCTCTGGGTTCTGATTATTTTGGCCACACCATCGATGGATTTCAAAAGAGACAATATGGTTGCCTCTCGTTGAAACAACGAGATAATCTCCATGGAAGGGTACTTGGAATTGATGAATTTTAAAAATACCTTTTGATGACTAAACATGTGATCATTAGCGGTTCTCTTTGTGGCCTGTACCGACGATGGAACCTTGATGTTAAAGTATCCAGTGGGCGAACTGAGAAAATTACTGCTACTTCCACTACTCGCACTACCGACGCTGCCCTCATTGGTCGTTTGGTGGATCTGCGGAATATTGGCACCATCGGCCAACTGCTGTTGCTGGAGTTTGGTTGCTGTGATGCTATTGGTGATCGATTTAAACTGAGAACTGTTGCATCCATTGATACCGGCGTTACACCCAGTGCCGCTTATATTCTCGATTGAGGAATTTGAATTATTCAACGAGCCCTGCGAAGTGATGGACGACACGGACGAAGGCGAGGGCGAGGGCGAGTCGAGCGGATCCCTCGACAAGAGGCTATAGTTTGGAATATGTGAGGAATTGGGTGGCGAGAATGGTATTGAGCTCGTCAAACTCCCCGCTATCAAATTTCCACTTGGGGTAAAAGTCGAGGCTGTGGTGGTGGTCGTGGTCGCTGTTGTGGTAGTGGTGGTCGTGGTGGTGGTGGTCGTGGTGGTATTATGAGAAATTCCGTTTCCACTCAAATTTCCATAATGGATCGCCTTGAAAACTGAAAACAATTTCTCTTCTTGGATTTTCTCACCAATATGGAAATCTTGTAGCCATGTTGTATTCATTGTACTATTATTGTCGTGTCCACCAAAAAATGGAAAAGTGAAGCATGTAAACACTATTACTAAATGTAGTGTCTATTTTATTATTTTTATTCCTATTATTGTATTATTTCTTTTTTTGTGATTTCAACAAAAATAAAATAAAAAAAATAAAATATCAACCACTATTTTAAACAATAAAAGATTTGGATAAAAAAAAATACTTTAGTTAGTTTACATATATAAATATATATAAAATAATAATAATAATAATAATTATCGATAACACATCTAGACACATAAAAACTATTATATGTATAAATATTAACCACACATAATTATCGTTACTAATATTAGACAGAAAAAATATGTTCAACAAGAACAGCAACAACTAATGTGGAATTAAAAACAAAAAAAAAAAATCTAATATATGACAGAGAACGGACGGAAAAATTAAAATTCTTGGTCCGTGTAGAGGATGGTGAGGGGGTTGGTGAAGAGGCAAAAAAAACAAAAACACTAGGCGATATTTGATGGGCTCCTCACCCTACAAGCATCTGTGGTGGGTGCACAAAGTCTAGATTCATATGATTTAGACCTTGCTCACAACCCTTATTTAGATTAGATGGCAACCACACACAAACCTCAATCCCCTTTGCTCCAATAGAGTGCCACTAAAAGTAATTCCCCCAAATCGATTCTCTACAATAAATGATATCCATCCTAAAAACAAAATAGCCTTTTTTGGAAATGTACACAAATTGAAAAAAAAATTGAAAAATAACAGATCTCGACAAAATCGACTGGGGCTTACTAAATGTCCAACTAAACAATGTGATCTCGATTCAATCGAATGAAAAGACAGACAACTGTCAATAGAATCAATATATCTTACATTATGCTGTGGACTATATGTTGTTGCTATTAATACACTCCAAATAAGGTCAACTAGTATCTTTAGTGAAAATGGTATAGTATGACGACTCTGCTATCCACTTGCTTGGTTTTGCTATTTGTGACTTATCCCTATTTTTACAGTAGTGATCCAAGAAATAGTACTAATATTGAATTTCCTGTTGTTGGTGTTGTTTTAATTGAGCTTTGAATTATTTACTATTATACTGCCTATTCCTATTTCCTGCTGCTATGTGTTATTGTATCTAAACAAGAAAAAATTAAAAAAAAAACAATAGAAAGACTTGTATGAAACCAAAATAGTCAAAATTAGAATCACACATACACACACTCATATATAGATGATAATACACAATAACAACAAATTATATAATATATATGTAGAGAACTATAAAAAGAAAAAAATTAAATTTAAATATATTACAAAAAATCACATAATAATATTACTAAACACAACATAACCCTTTCCCACATCATTGAATGGAGTTTCTTTTTTTTTTTTTTTTTACTAGTAACATATATGTGTGTGGGTGGTAGTGCGCACAACTTTTCACAATAGTATGGGCTATACTATATACTACACTATCTACATTATCACACCACACTTTTTTTGGTGTTTATATATAGATATTATATTTTTTTGGGATATATGTGATCACGCTTGACTACTGCCAATCCATCACTCTTAATTTATCACCCATGACCACCCCACACACACACACACCCAAGTACTACTACTTTTATTACCCCACCATGTATTATCTACCTTTATCATTGAGTGGATGGAGATAAAACTAGTAATTTATATGTATGATTTTGATACATGTAATTTATATATTGGTGTAATTGTTGTTGCTGCAGCAACATATAATTTAAATAAAAAAGATGTATGAGTGATATGTGTTGATCTAAATAAAATCTATTACTCTATCACATACTACCCCAATTATAAAGAATTCGATTTTTTCAAATATCTGATAAATTTATACCACTTGTGTGTGTTTGTTATGCGCATATCGTAGGTATGTTAATAATTCAAAAAATGACCTTTTATGTTATTAGGTTTGAGTACGTTGATAATTCAAAAAAATGAACTTTCATCATGAATTTAATAGCTGTCTTTTATTGTAAGAATCCGAACAAATGATAGCAGTCCAACCCAAAAAAGAAAATGGAAAAAAAAAAAAAAAGAAAAAAAATAGAAGAGACAGCCTATAGAATTTTTTTGTTTAAAAATTAAATATTTATTTAAATGAAAAAAGATATATAACAAACTTTAAACTATTATGTTTTCATTGTGAATTATCTATGATTATTTGAGAGATATTTTTTTTTTTTTTTTTTGGTCAGGGAAAAATGTTGGTGTAAAGAGAGGAAAAAGATAAAAAAGTTAAACAGAATATATATATACACACAAAACATTAATAGTAATGATGATCAATATTACTATTACACATGAGATGATTGAGATTATTAAGAACCACAAACTAAACAACCTTCTTCACGACGACAAGTCATGTTTTCATACATGGCAAGTTCTTCTTCAGCAGTGGGAGTGGTTGAGGTGCTGCTGTTGGCAGATTGTTGAGAGAGTGGGAAACGAATTGGACTGATTCTCTTGTTGAGTGGACTGACAACAGAGCCACCTGGGGTTCTGGTTGGGGTTCTGGTGGGAGTTTTCATTGGAGTAGAGTTTTCAATCACTTGACTGGAATCTGCTGGTTTGGGGGTTGATTGGACTGCCATTGACTGATCAACAGTGAATTGGATGGCGTCTGCAGCTGGTCTGGTACGGAGATAGTACATACCGGTCTTGAGACCCTTTTTCCAGGAGTAAAAGTGCATCGATGTGAGTTTGGAAAAGGTGGGCTCAGCAATAAAGACATTGAAGCTCTGGCTTTGGTCAATAAAGGCACCACGCTCGGCGGCCATGTCAATGAGGGTTCTTTGACGAATTTCCCAGACTGTTTTGTAGAGCTCTTTGAGATCGTCGGGGATTTCCTCAATATCTTGGATACTGCCTCTGTGGAGAATGATTTGGTTCTTGATCTCTGGCGACCATAGACCAAGCTCCATGAGATCGGTGAGGAGTTGTTTATTTACAATGGTGAATTCACCGGCCAACACACGACGACTGTAAATGTTGGATGTGTATGGCTCAAAGCACTCATTGTTTCCGAGAATTTGAGAGGTGCTGGCGGTTGGCATTGGGGCAATCAAAAGACTGTTTCTAAGACCGGTGGCCTTGATCTTTTCCTTGAGTTTGGCCCAGTCCCAACGTGGAGATGGAGTGACACCCCACATGTCATATTGGAGGATACCCTTAGAGGCTGGTGAGCCTTCAAAGGTTTCATAGGCACCGTGGGCAGCAGCCAACTCATTAGAGGCTGTGAGAGCGGCAAAATAGATGGTTTCGGCAATCTCACGATTGAGTGTGGCAGCGCCAGTAGAGTCAAAAGGTAAACGAAGGGCGATAAAGACATCGGCGAGACCTTGGATGCCAAGACCAATGGGTCTGTGTCTCATGTTGGACACCTTTGATTCGGGCACTGGATAGTAGTTTCTGTCAATGATCTTGTTGAGATTCTTGGTGATTACCTTGGTTACCTCATAGAGATGTTGATGGTCATATTCCTTTTCTTTGGGGTTGGTGGAACCTTGTTTTTGGACAACATATTTGGGCAAAGCAATAGAGGCCAAATTGCAAACGGCCACTTCCTCTGGCGAGGTGTATTGGACGATTTCTGTGCAAAGGTTGCTGCTGGAAATGGTGCCAAGGTTTTGTTGATTGGATTTTGAATTGCAGGCATCTTTGTAGAGGATGAATGGGGTACCAGTTTCGATTTGGGCTTCGAGAATGGCAAACCAGAGGTCTTGGGCTTTGATCACACGCTTGGCAAGATCTGGTGTGGCTTCGTATTGGAGATAGAGTTTTCTAAACTCTTCGCTATGGCACTCGGCCAAGCCAGGGGCTTCGTTGGGACAAAAGAGGGACCAATCGGCGTTTTGCTCGACTCTTTCCATAAAGAGGTCACTGACCCAGAGGGCGTAAAAGAGGTCTCTGGCTCTCATTTCCTCTTTGCCGTGGTTCTTTTTCAAATCGATAAACTCAAAAATATCGGCGTGCCATGGCTCCAAGTAGACGGCAAAGGCACCCTTTCTCTTGCCACCGCCTTGGTCGACGTATCTGGCAGTGTCATTAAAGACACGAAGCATGGGGACAATACCGTTGGATGTGCCGTTGGTGCCACGGATATAACTGCTGCTGGCTCTGATCTTGTGACAGGCGATACCAATGCCACCGGCAGATTTACTGATGAGGGCACACTGTTTGAGAGTGTCATAGATACCGTCTATCGAGTCTTCCTTCATTTGCACGAGGAAACAACTTGACATCTGAGGGTTGGGTGTACCCGAGTTAAAGAGGGTGGGGGTGGCGTGGGTAAAGAGCTTTTGGCTGAGGAGATCGTAGGTCTCGAGAGCGGCGTCCAAATCGTCGCCGTGGATGCCCAACGAGACACGCATTAACATGTGTTGGGGACGCTCAATGATCTGGCCATTGACTCTTTGCAAGTAACTTCTCTCGAGTGTCTTGAAGCCAAAGAAATCATAGTCAAAATCTCTCTTGTAGTCAATGTAGCTTTCGAGCTTGTCAGCGTATTTGTGGACGAGGTCATAGAGTTCTTGAGAAACAAGTGGTGCTGGTTGGTTGGTTTTGGGATTGATAAAGTGGAATTGGGTGTTTACAGTCTCTACAAAACTATTGGATGTTTGTTTGTGAAGATTACTAACAGCAATACGAGCAGCCAATACTCCATAGTCTGGATGACGAGTAGACATATAAGCTGCTGTCTCTGCGGCCAAATTATCCAACTCTGTAGTCTTTACTCCTGGAAATACTCCACTAACTACCTTTTGTGCAACCTCTGCTGGATCTACAATATCTAAATTTAATTTTGGTTCCATTTCACATAAATATGATATACGGTAGGTAATTTTATCAAATAAAACCTAGTAATTATTTTATTATTATTATTAATATAATTGAATTTACTATAGCAATAAATAATGTATATATGTAATATTTACTGGTTCTTTAGTGCCATCTCTTTTGACGACAAACATTTTTGTATCATTTCTCATCATTTTATGATTGTATATATATTATTACTATCTATAAATATTTATATAGATTGATTCTCTGTGTGTGTGTATTATATGTATCTGTGACTATGGTACTATTCTATTTATATAGAGGATATTTTGTTGTTTTTAGAAAAAAAAAAGATATAAATAAAAATAAACAAAAAAGGGTACTACAATGGGTGATTCTTTATTCTTATTATTATTGTTCTTATTCTTATTCTTATTGGTGTTGTTATTATTACAGGGTGGGTGAGTGAATGGTGTGTTCGCGAATCAATGAATCTTATGCCCCAAATAATAATGTGTATAAACTGCGAGAATCAAAAAAAAGAATAAGATTTTTTTGAAAAAAAAGGCGCAAATACAAAAAAAACAAGTAATAAATTATTTTTTTTTAAATTAATTAAGCGGGATGCCGTAAAAAAAAATAACTGTTTTCTAATTTGGGCGGGAGAAATGTTTGATTTCAAATTTTTTTTTATACTCAATTTTTTTGGCGCGCCTTTTCTTGGTATGATTTTTTTCCACTAATTAAATTAAACACACCACACTCTCATATCAACACACCCCTAAATATTTTATTTTATTTTATTTTTTTTCATTTATTTTGTGTGTAAATTTTACAACTATATGAATAGTAGTAATAATAATGAAAAGATAATAATAGATATGACAACAAATGATGACGATATCAACAATAGAATCAATGATGATAGCGATGCAGTTGATCAAGTGACTACTACTACTACTACGACTAATAATACGACTACAAGCAATACCAGTAGTAATACTATTAAAGAATTGAATGATGGCATGTCAGCACTTGATCTATTATTAAAAGAAGGTGGACAAAATAGGATTATTACATTTTGTCATGACATAGATTCTACTTTGAATGGAGGTATAGCTCTGGGCAAACTAACAGAGTTTTGTGGTGTGCCTGGAGTGGGGAAAACGCAAATGGCATTTCAGCTGGCAGTCAATGCTTCCATACCCAAAGAGTTTTTTGGTGTGGCGGGTAAGGCAGTGTATATCGATAGTGAGGGTGGATACTCTTGCACAAGATTACGTGAAATTGCCACTCATCTCTCTAATCATTTGCAAGAGATTGCATCGGAGCGTTCAGAAAAGGAACGAGATATAGCTGAGCAACTATCACCTGATGCAATTCTAAACAATATATTCTACTATAGAGTGTATCATTATCTCGAACAGGTGGCACTAGTGAACCAACTCTCTAGCTTTCTAGAGATAAACAGAGATGTTCGTCTAATTATAGTTGATAGCATTACTTATCCCTTTAGAAAAGATTTTGCTGATATGGGTTTACGTACACGTCTCTTGTTATCTATGGCTCAAAATTTATTATCCATTGCAGAGAAATATAATGTAGCTGTGGTAGTTATGAATCAATTAACTACCAAAGTTAGCAATAACAATAATAATAGTAATAATAATAATAATCAAACTATACTAGTACCAGCACTTGGGGATGCATGGACTCATATTTGTACATATCGTATGATCCTTTATTGGAAAGATAGAAAACGTTTTTGTCATTTATATAAATCACCTTCCTTTAAATCTTGCCATGTACCATATCAAATTGATTCAATGGGTATAAGAGGCATTGAACAACAAGAAGAAGAAGAACAAGATTAGTTATTTAAATAAAAGTTGATAGTTTATTAAAATTTAAATTTCTTTGATTTATCATCTTTCTTTTCCAATTGATTCTTTCTCTTTTTAGTTTGCTCTTCAATGATATCACTATAGTCTTCTCGAGGTTTGGCATTTCTTGCAGCATCATTAGATACTGCTTGTTCATATTTCTTTCTCAATAAATCTTCATCAATTTCTCCTTCAATTTCCGATGGATTCAATGTGATCTCGACGGGACCAGATTTTTGACTCTTTATAATACCAGCGCCACCTCTACCACTATTTGCTGTTTTAATAACACCTGGTAAATTGTATTTATAATTGGATTCCATCAAGCCACCACCCATTGATCGTTGTTGTTGTTCAATGACGTGGTATAGTTGTTTGGGTTGGTCGGGTGCATGGCCAAGACCAGTGGCACTGATATTGTATCTTGATTTCTTGATGTCCACTACATCTGGTGTCTCGAGGCCTGATGGCACCGATGAAATACCTTGATTAATATAGTCTTGTTCAGATTCCTCTTGTTGTTCTTCTTCACCTTCAATTTGTTCACCACCGTCTTCTTGTTGGCCTTCTTGTTCCTCCTCTTCTTCCTCCTCCTCCTCTTCTTCTTCGGGCAAAAGTTCGCCCCAATACTCTCTGACGATGGGCACTGCTTCAGCAGCCTCAACAATTGATGGAGTAGGTTGCTCAAACATTGGTTTGCCATATTCATTGAGAATAGGTTTGCCCCAGCCACCAGGATGAAATCCGTATTTGGCGCCTTCGGGGATTGGTGCATTGACACCTGGAATCTTTAAATTGGGATAAGAAGGAGGTGGGCCAAACGATTGCATATAGATTAACCAGGGTGGTGGATATCCGTCTGCCATACCCAACGCTTTTCTTAACTCGTCAGACAATTGGCCTGGTTTTTTGGCTGTGATAGAGACCTCAAACTCTTTTCCTTCATAATACAAATCTCCTTGAATGCCAAGTTTGGGTTTGGTTTGGTGAATAAAGAATGCGTCACGAAGTACTTGGTAATCGATATTCATTCTGTTCATTTTAGGTTGCACTCTTTCTCTTTGTTTTTGTTTGGATTTCTTTTCCTTTTCTTTTTCCAAAATTGCCTCTCTAATCTTTGATATACCAGTGGCTGCAATAAAACTTGGTAGCTCAAAGGGTGGCTTTACAAAACCTCTCTTTCCCTGTAAATATTTCTTTTTTTGGCACCAATGTGCTGGTACTGCTATAGAGTTTTTATATGATTTTAATGAAATAAGAAATCCTGGATTGGGTGAGTTTACATC
The DNA here is from genome assembly GCA_000277445.1 of Polysphondylium violaceum. Lineage (NCBI taxonomy): Eukaryota > Evosea > Eumycetozoa > Dictyosteliales > Dictyosteliaceae > Polysphondylium > Polysphondylium violaceum. The sequence goes on along the minus strand of AJWJ01000002.1, from coordinate 34,701 downwards.
ATGTAACTTTTAATTATTATCATGATAAGCATTAGTTGGTATCCATATAAAAGTATATATCTATTGATTTACTTACTTCAACTACATCTGGTCTATCTACCAATTGTTTTAAAATGGGTAAATGTAATCTTCTTTGTCTTTTTCTTTCTTTATTTGACATTTTTTTATCATCTTCATTTTCTTGATCCTCATTTTCTTGATCTTTATCTTGTTCTTCATTTTCTTTGTTTTCTTCTTCTTGTTGATTCTCTTGTCCGTCATCAGCCTATTATAATATTATGATATGCCATCATTAGTAATCCTGTCATGTTTTAAAATATAAATACTATACTTACTTGATTATCATTGTTTTCATCATCCTTACCATCAAAATGTTTAATCAATTTATTAAACATCTCAAAGGTAGGATCATTTTCGGCTAATTGAAAATCAAAATCATCACTCTCGTCTTGTTGCTGCTTTTCATTATCTGCTTTTTTTAAAATATATGCATTGATATTATTACTAATCTCTTGTTTTTCTAATTGTTCTTGATCTATATTGTTGTTTTCTGTTGCTGTCGCGACAGTGACAGATTTCTCTTGTTGTTTCTTTTGTTTTTGTCTTTTTTTTTGCTCTTTTTTCTTTTGTTGTTTTTGTTTCTTTTTATCTCCACCACCTCCTACAGTGGGGTTGTGTGGTAAGGTACCATTACCATTTATACTCTCTATACCATTCATTACTCTCTATCTCTCTATTATGACAATGTATAAATAACAATAACAATATGATCTGCGAATGCAAACAAATTAAAAAAAAAAAATTACAAAAAAAAATACATAAAAATTCCTTAGTGTGAGCAGCAACTGCTTCTTTTGTCGTCAATAGAGGAAAATTCAAATGTGACTAGATATTTTCAAATTTTGTTTCCTTATCGATACACATACTTTGATGGACATGAGTGACAGAATTCTATTACCATTATTGGTATTGGTGGTGATTGTGTGTAATTGTGTATTGGCTTCAGATTACTTGTTTTTGAAGCCATACAACAACAATGCCTGTTCAGGTAATTCGATTGGGCTGGGATACCTGCTAATCGCATCAAACTCAATCTCAACATCCATTCACAGTAATGATAATATTGACATTGTTACCGATTATGCACCAACAGATCCCACCACCTCCGATAGCGGATGCTTATTATTACCAAATGCAACCAGCTTGACCACATCTATTTTCGGAGAGATTGGGCTATTCCAATTCTTTGCCAATAGTCAGTGTGGCCAATCACCCTTGCTCAGCAACGCATTCAAACACAATATATGTTATCCAATACCCAGTCAATTATCGTTGTTGATGATGATAAACAACACTGCCGCCGATAGTAGTACTAGTATTGGTGATAATTTGTATTTCGAACTATCGTTTATCGATAGCGACAGTGCGTTGCAACCAATATTAAATCAAAACTATGGATACAGATACACTCAATACAGTGACAACACCAATAGTAATAGCAACGATGGACAAGAATGTAATACACAACAAAACAATATCAATTTAGTTCAATTTATTACAAATTCATTTACAACAATAGACACAAACAACAACAATAGTAATCTAACATTTACTTGCAACAATAACCAATCATTCATGAAATCCTGTGATTCTTCATCATCGTCGTGTAACACCATTCCTCTTAATCAACAATGTACTCAATATATGAATACATATAACACCCAATCTTGTTAAATAAATAAACAATAACACAATATTATATACATTATCAAAAAGTCATTAAGACTCCATTTTATCTACATTATTATCTGTGGTTGTAGTTGTTGATGTTGCCATATTACTTGATTGCTGTTGTTGTACAATTACTTGATTATCATCATCTAAATTCTTTTCCAATTCACCAAGTGTATGCAAGAGGAGTTGAAATTGTTTACTTCTAAGTTCAAGCTTATTGTTTGTCTTTAATGTTTGATCAGATATTTCATTCAATTCTTTTTGAGCGATTTCAATTTCTTTTTCAGTTTGATCTATTGATGGTTTCTCATTGATTAGTTTATACAATGCTAAATATTGTTCCTTGTATTGTCTCTGTGTCTTTTCATATGCTAGTCTTTCCTTAAGTTTGAGTATCTCTTGTTTTTCATTTTCAATCTCCAATTCTATAAGTACATCGATTTAATAATAGAGTAGTGGTCGTAATCGATTAATAATAAGAACAAATGCCTATCGACACCAACACAATATCTATCATTACCTTTTTGTTTAAATAGAGTTTCATAATATTGCAATTCTTCTTTAGAAGTTTCAGATATAGTTGTGGCCTTTTGAATGCCGAGTTCAAAGTTTGATAGATCCTTGATCAATGAAATATATGCAGATTGAATCTTTTCTGAACTGTTACTGTTGGTTGTATCACTTGTGTCTGTCAAGATATTAATAAACTGAAGATACTTTTTAAATGATCTTTTAATGATGGCATCTTTATAAATCAATCTATTCTTTAATATAACATCTTCTTCATCCTCCATTTTATTGTGTGTTGTTTCTATATATAGGGGTGTGCAATCAATAAATGAAGGAAATTACAAAATTTTCATAAAAAGTTTTTTCGCAGTTTTATTTGGCAATGATATGTATTATTTGTTATGTATTTGTCACATGGCCATGGTGGATATTCGACCAATACGCTTATTTTGCTACAATGACACAGACATGTTTCTTGACTATAGCAAAATATATCTATTGACCGATAATATTCATCAACGACAATGAGTGATAAACACACTCACACTCACTGTTATCCAGTAGAGCAGACGGGGAGCATGAGATACAGATATACACAATCTGCACAAAGCCAATAGTGTTTGTCTGTGTGTGTATGTCACACTTTCAGTATTTCAGATCGATGGTGTTGGTGGTGTTGACCGAGAATTTTTATAAATTTTTTTTTTTTGTTTGAAAAAGTTTATCACATTCGCCCCCTCACCCCCCCCACCTCACCCCCCACCCATGTATCAACATTACTTGCCTATTCATACCATCAGTCATTAAGAATAATATCCATATCATATCATATCATATCTATACATCCATATTTATATCTATACTCTTGTACTATATTTTAAACTTGTATGAATACTATTAATCAATAATAATAATAAATAATAATGTCGAGTAAAACAATTAAATGTGGCTCATGTAGTGTTCTCAACAGTGATCAGAGTAGATTTTGTACTCAGTGTGGAACAAAGATGCCACCACCAGCATTAACTAGTGCAGGTAGTAGTAAGTTTCTAGCACCTGTATTAAAACCTGCGCCCACGGGTACTAGTACTCAAAGTGGAACACTTAAACCTGTAACATCAACAACATTAACAACAACAGCTTCACGTCCTTCATCGACCATTGTAAAATCAACAACATCAACTAGTACTGCATCAAGCGGTGCTAAACCACCAACTACAACAACATCTGTATCATCATTTTTAAAACCATCAACAACTACAACAACAACAGCAGCAGCAGGCTTAAAGAAACCAGATACTCCTTCAACTACGGGTACATTGAATAGACCAAAGAGTCATACTGTATCTTATAAACCAACGACAAATACATTACACAAAACAACATCATCAGGTCCTTTACCCTCGACTACGACAACAGCACCTACAAGTGAACCTTCATGGAAACCTACAGGATCGTTTGTAAAGATGGCAGCAAAGAGTAGAGAGACACTAGATGCACAAGCAACAAGAGATTCAATGGTGTTGCAAGGTGCACCTATCACAACCACCGCTGTATCATCATCTAAACCTCCTGTTGTTACAAACACTGCACATAAAAAGACGATTTCCACACCAGGTGTATCCAAGCCACCAACAACAACTACAACAACAACAACCAACACACCTAAATCACCACCACCTCCAACACCTAATAGACCGCCATCAATGTCTGTTTCCCACTCACCTTCTAGTAGACCACCATCTACTTTTGTATCATCTCCATCATCACCCTCTAGACCATCATCAACAGTGGTATCTAAATCATCGACACAACACAGCTATGAAGAAAAGAAAGAAGAGATGGAGAAACAGATTCAACAAGAAAAAGAACGTTTACATCAAAAGGAAAAGGAAATAGAGAAACAAAGACAGGCTCAGTTGGAAAAGGATAAAGAGGACCAACGATTAAAGCTACAACAAGAGCGTGAAAAGCAATTGGAAAAGGAGCGATTGGAAAAAGAGAAACAGCAGGAAAAGGAACGACTAGAGAAAGAGAAGCACGATAAAAAGGAGCAAAGCGAGAGGGAAAAGATAGAAAAAGAAAAACAAAAGCAAGCAGAGAAAGAAAAACAAAAGCAAATGGAAAAGGAAAAAGAGTTGGAGAGAGAACGACAGAAGCAGGCAGACAAGGAAAAGATAGAGAAAGAAAAGCAACGTCTACTTGAAGAAAAGCAAAAGATTGCCGAAGACAAACAACGTCTTCAAGAGGAACGAGACAAGCAGAAGCAACTCTTGGAAAAGGAAAAACTACAAGAAAAGGAGAGACAAAAGCAACTCCTTCGTGAAAAGAATATGTCCAATTCACCCAAAGATGAGTCCTTCCTCTCCTCCTTTATCTCGACCCGAAAGGATTCCATATCTTTAAGCAGATCCAGTTCTCCTGCAACAGTGCAGCCATCACATCCATTGAATGGTTCGTTTGATAACGGCGGTAGCAACAACGACAACAGTATGGATCACAGCAACGATTCAGACGATGAAAACAGACCTGTGTCACCTATTTCTTTTAGCGACATTATGAATGGAAGCAAGCACAGTGGCGATGAGTCATCAGGAACCTCAACAACCATGAAGAGAAAGAAGGACAAGGAAAAGTATAGCACAAGATTGCTGTCATTCATTAGAGGCAATGAAAAGGACAGAGAGGGTGAAGATGACTTTGTCATATCGTCGCCTTCCTCGCCCTCACCCTTGATCAACTCGTCGGCCGATTCGCTAGACACTGCAAACCAGAGTGGTGAAGAGGATGGCCCACAACTCAGAAAATGGGCTATCAAGAGAGAAGAGTTGAGAAAGTCTGAAAAGGACTTGTTTGCCTACTCGCCCTCATCGCCCAACAACAGCAGCAGCAACAGTGTCACCAATGGAGGCACAATGAGTGCATTGTCGCTGAATGGCGGCAACGGCAGCAATCCCACTCCACCCATGTCACCAACCATTGGCTTTGTCCCCTCAGTGTCTTCGCCAGGCGAGGGCAGAGTCATGTTGGGCGGCTCGAGAATATCATCGCCCAATCCCCCACCCGACTACCCCACCCTACCCGCTTCCACCGAACAACGTGATCGTGTCATTCAAGAGATTATCTGCACCGAGGCCGACTATATCCGTGATTTGGAGATCATGGTGTGGCTCAAAAAAGAACTTTCAGCCCAAGACGACATCAAGGTCTCGGGCATCGAAGAGATCAATTCCCTTTTTAGCAACGTTGAACAACTCCTCATGGTCAATCGTGAGCTCTATCGAAAGTTTTGCAACACTGATCAATCTGTAAAGACTGACGACTTTGCCGACTATATTGCCAATGGATTCTTTTCCATGGCAGACTTTTTAAAGTCTTATTTTGTATATTGTTCCAATCAACAAAAGGCCCTCTCCACCTTTTCCAACATGAAGGGCAAGAATTGCACCTATTTGGCCTATCTTTTGACACGTAGAGAATGCCGTTCCCTCCCCTTTGACAGCTTTTTAATCAAACCCGTTCAAAGAGTTTGCAAATATCCTTTATTATTAAGAGTTTGTATAAAGATCAATATTGAGGCCAAGGCCTTGGGACTCGTACTAACTCAATTTTTTACTCAAATAGGAATTAATTAAATCAACACCAAATACAACAGAGACCTATAAATCATTAACAGCGGCCCAAACAAAGATTGAGGGAATTGTATTGACTGTCAATGAGAAAAAGAGAGAGTTTGACTCTCAAATGAAAATGTATGATATTCAAACACGTTTAGTAGAGAGCGGTGACAATACAAAAATACTTTCACCATCGAGAAAGTTTGTCAAAGAAGGTGTTATGGAGAGTTGGGGTCATATAGCCCCTACTCAAGGCACTCAATACAACAAAAAGCCCAAGGAAGGCCAATTTTATCTCTTTAACGATCTATTTATATTTGCTCAAGTCAAGAGTTCTGGTGCCAATTTGATCTCATCAGTGATGCCAATCAAAGTCAAAGCAAATCTATTGTTGGGCCAATCACTCATTAGAGAGGTTCCCAACGATCCACTTTCATTTGAAATTGTCTATATTCCCAAAGACAACAATACCGCCGACCACCACCACTCGAGTGGAGCCAACAGCACCAATTCCAACGACCCCGATCAAGAGTCCAACCAACACGAACATGTCATACTCAATCCCCAAAACTCAACAATTTGGATGTTTTCCATGTCAACCCCCGAGGAAAAGAATGCCATCTTTAGTGAGATTGGTGCACTCATTGAATCAATATTAAAGAATGAGTACCGAAAGTTTATCGAAGACAGACAAAAAGAAAAAGCCGCTGCAGCCTCTGTGTCACCCCCTTCCTCTGGCCCCTCTCTCAACGTCTCCTCCTCTGCTCTCTCGTCCACCTCTTCCTCGAGTGAAATTGAGTTTGACGAATGGAGAAAATTGGTAAAAAACAAACCCCTTCCAGCCCCACCTGTGCCCAATGCCGGCTCCCCCTCTGTCACCCGTTTGTCCAAAGCTTTACCACCCCCACCCGTTCCACCTCCACCCTCAACACAAACCATATCCACCTCATAGAAATAATAAGCAGTAATAGTAATAGTCATAGTTTCGATCATATGTGTTTGATATCAATCACTCACATGCATATCTATCCAGCATCCAATCCATCCACATGATTCCAACACACACTCATAAATGTAATACTATAGTAATAATAAATCTTTGGTAATAATAAAATTATTGTTTGTCTGTCGCAATAACCTAATTCTATCGATATAAATCTCAAATCCGAGTAGTTGTTGATTGACCCACCAATTTAGAAATAAATTGAAAAAAAATAAAAAATAAAAAAAAATAATTTTCGACGACCCTCCATTATTCATTATTTATGTGTGTTGAAAAACTAAACACTCTCCATTTTCATCAACACCAGAGTAGCAAAGAAATAATAATAATAATAGTTGTACATAGATAATATATAAATATAAAATGAATGGTCAATCTCATAATAATAATAATAATAATAACAGTGTAGATGAATTCGATATTCATACACCCTTTACTATTGCAGCGAATCAATTGGCTTTATTGTATAAAAATAGTGTTCACATGAAAAAACATTCCTATTCAAAAGGATACAACGATGCTTTAGATAATATATTACAATTTATCGATTCAAATCAAAATATAGATTCCCTCAAACCTTTGTCAGATTTTATTAAAAATGAAAAGTTAAAGAATATGGATAACAATAGTAACAATAAAAATACCAATAACAATAGCAACAACAATAATAATAACAATATCAATAATACCCAAAATAATAATAATAACAATAAGAATCAAAACTCATTCACTAGTTCAAACTCTTCACCGTTTAGTGGTGGAGAGTCATTTAAAGAAAAAGAAACTCAAGAATTAAATAGCAACACTAGTAATTTAAACTCCAATCCCTTCCAAAGACAAAACGAGCCAAGGCAATTTCAATTGGGAAATTTAAACATTAATGAAAACAATAACAGCAGTAGCAGTAATAATAAAAAGAACGATGAAACCAATTTAGATATAATCAATCAAAGTAATCTTACATATCAACAATTAATAAACACCAAAAAGAGACTTTTAGAAAACGGTTTTAATAACTTGAGTTTTAATAGCAATAATAATAATAATAATAATAATAATAGCAATAGTAATAGTATTGGTAGTACTAATAACTTTAGTTGTAACAATAGTATCAATAATAATAACAACAATAATATTAATGACAATAGTAGCAATAATAATAATAATAACAATAAAATTGTATTCCTTCCAAATAATAATAGTGTACATATAATCCCATCCTCCTCTTCTTTATCCACTTTTCAGCCATACACCAGTAATCTTTTCAGTACAAATCCACAAGACACTCTATTTAGTTTTACTGATGAACCCATATTTCATAAAAGATCAAAAACAACATCCTCTCATATAGATTATGATATAATATAAATATAATAATATGGTATCATTATTAATAATAACAACAACGCCCACGCAATATGTATATAAAAACAACACCAGAGTTCATTTGGTTCATTCTAAATGAGCTAAAATATAATATAATATAATTTAATAAATAAATAAAAGAAGAAACCATTTGTTTCTTGGTATTAGGTATATAATGTGTTTTGAGTATTTATTTTAAATAGGTACATAAAGTGTTGCTGTTTATTATTATTATTATTATTATTATTATTGGTTGTTGTCTACGTTGCAGTAGATATTGTCATCTAAGATTCAATTTTAACATCATTGTCTACAATTGTTTCACCTGAACGAAGTTTATTTTCCAAAGCAGTAATTTCTTCAATTGTTTTAGCATTATCGATTGCTTGTCTAATTGCTTTCTTTTCATCATCTGTGAGTGGTCTTTTTGTTGCACCACTCTTATTACCATTACCGTTGACACCTTCACCTGGCTCAAAGGTATTTCTCTTTTCCTCTGTCGTTGTCTTTTGTTGTTGTTTTGTATCTAAAGTTCTGGGATATCCAAATATTTTCTTTGATTCATCTCTTTCCTATATTTGTTTGATAAACATAAAGTATTAGAATCTAGATCATAATATCCTACACTACTACAATAATGCTGTCGTGCTGTAACCTACAAATACATACAATTTGTTTAATCTTTTTAAAATCTAAAATCTTTAATCTGGGCACTAGATATATTAAATAAAGGCGATAGTTTTGTTTCTTTGTGACAGGATTATCCAAGAGACTCAGATACTTTATATTCTTTAATTTGGTCAAAGGTTCTAAATCTGAAAGTTGAATGAGTTTGTTGTTTGACAAGACAAGAGTCGTTAGATTTGGTAGTGTCAATCCAAAATCTTCATCAAATCTTGATATGTGATTATTATTAAAAAACAAAGTCTTTACTCTATTCAACAGAGGAAAGTTTTCCAATTTACTAATTTCATTGTCAGAGAAATCAATGGTATCAAACTGATCTTTGGTTACTCCTAAATTTTCAATACTAGATATTTTATACCCTATTGGTGTTATTATATGTTTAGTAACTACTACTGTTGGTATACAACACACAAGACATGACATCACACTTACCTCGAAGATTGAGTTCTCTGTCTTTGCACGGGTTGATGGAATCATGAGCTCTTAGGATCACCTCTGCTGTAAGTCTCATTGTGTGTATTTATATGTATATATATATGTATGTAAACCTCAGTCGTAATCCGATATATGGATATAATAGGCACCAGCACAACAACTAGGACAACTTCAGATAAACTGTAAAAATTCAAATAAAAAAAAATAGAAAAAAAAAAAAAAAAAATACTCAGCAAATGAATAAATTTCATCAATGGGCATTTGAGAACAAATACAACCAAACATGTACACATATACACACATGCGCACACACACAAGATTTCTTTTTCTCACCCAGTCAAAACTTCAAAGAAATAAAAAAAATAAAAAAAAAATAAAAAAAAAAGAATCTGACACAAATTTTAATTTTAATTTAATTTTGATTTTTTCTGATGCAATAAATAAATGCTCAGCATTTGTGGGGACATAAAATTTAATTCAACCCAATTATTGAAAACACGCCTCACCCAAATATTTATTTATTATTTCATTTATTTTTATTTATCTCTTGTCAGTTAGTTGGTTACTACACAGATTAATAGTACAGATAAACACACATCGCACCAATACTACTACTATCTTGACTTTTGAATAATAATAATAATAGTAATAATAATCTATAACAATGAAAAAGATTGTATTTATTGGTAATTTTGTAAATGATGTAATATTAATTCATCAAGATTTAATATTACACAAAGAGAAATCTTTTAGTGATTTGATGGACGCAGAAAAACAAAAGGAATTGAACAGAAATGGAGGCGAACCTGGAAAAGTAACAAAGGCTGATGCATTGGGAGGCTCAGTGACCTATGGTTCATTGGCTGCCACTGAATTTGGTGATACCATTAGTTATATTGTGACTACAGTGGGTGGCGATATCAACCATCAATTTAATAGTCTTATTCAAAACAAACAACCCCATATAGATTTATCGTTTATTGAAAATGATACACAATTAAAAAACACTAGTTACTATCTCAACTATTACAACAACAAAAAAAACAGAACCCTCTCATTGATGGAAAAAGGAAAAGACATTGATGCTCAAAAGGCTATCCATTGTATCACAACCGTCAGACCCGACGCAATTCTCTTTGTCCCCGTGTCTGGTGAGCTGGACGAAGAATTGGTTGTATCTGTACTTGAATCTATTAAACAAATCAACAGTAGTACCGCCGCAGAGGACGCTTACTTGCCTGTCATTGCATTTGACATTCAAGGTTTTCTCAGAGCCTTCAATGGCACCAAAGTTATTACGCGTCCAAAACATATAATGATTCAGAAGCTGATTTCCATTTCTCAGGCCCTCAGAGACATGGATATTATCAGTGTTGTAAAAGCAGAGTATGGCGAGGCCGCCGCTATTATGGGCGATCACGATCCGGCCACCTGTGCCAAACTACTCCGATCAAATTTCGGCTTTACCATCTCGTCCGTCACGATGGGCGGAGACGGGGGCTTTGTTTCATCAGACCAAACGCAAGAGGTCTACATTCCCACCTTTAAGCCCGACACTGTGTGCGACGAGACAGGCTGTGGGGACACTTTCCTCACATGCACAGTATTGGAATTATTAAATGTAAAATCAATATCACCATCTATTGTATCAAATAATCCAAATATGGTAGAAAACAAAGAATCACAAATAAAATCACCTACTAAATTGGACAATAACACCATGGCCACAGAATCTCAGCCAACCGAATTTGACCAGCAAGGAACTTTTAAATTATCACCACTCAAAAACTCTCTTTCCAAAAAGGAAATTTTGCATTGTTTGGAAGTGGGAAGCGCGGGTGCATCTTTTTTGGTCGAAAAGATGGGTCCAAATGGATTTGCGGATCGAAATAAAATTTTGGAAAGGGTTGAAAAAGGAAAAAAACAGATAAAGAAACACTATCAACCATTTTTGTGTAATTCCTCCACTGTTCAACCCGATAAAGACCTTGATAAAACATCACCAGTAGAATTTATTTCTTTTCCGAATCAATCACAACCAAAAAAGGTCAAAACAACCACTCACTATATTTAAATAAAAATAAAAAAAACCTCCATTCCATTCAAACAGTGTGTTTGTTTTTTTTTAAATTTCCTTTTTCCACTCTCTATTTATATATAAATATATATATAAATATATAGGCATATATTTGTATTTTGTTTTTGTTTTAGATGGGAAAAAAGGTTATAAATGTACATTTGAGACTGTGTAGGTACTACCTGTTGCATTCATATGAGATAGACATTACTATATAAAAGACTTAACATCAAAAGATGAAAAGCCAATGAAAGTGATGTTGTGTGTGTTATTTTTTTAAAACATTTAAATTATTTTTTACCACTTTTTACTTACAAGATTTTTTTACGAATAAAATTTTTTTTCATTTTTTTTTTTTTTTTTTAAATTGATCTTCATGTGTAGTCACAAATAAATATCAACAACAATGAATAATAGTAAGTATAAGCGTATAGCTTAGAGCATATAGATAAATATGTAACCTTGTCTGACATTCAAATCATTTTGTAATCTATCATCAGAATTCCAACCAGGAAGATTCCATCCAAGAGGATCAAAATCCTACGTACCTTCAGGTAGAGGAGGCTTTAGTAATAGCAATAACAACAATAGCAATAATAACAATACCTATAATACCTATCAATCAACTTCTCAAGATGGTACAATTGATCAAAAACCACAACAACCATTTGGTGATCAACAACAGCAACAACAAGGCCAACAACAGCCACAACCACCACAAACACAATTACAACAACAATTACAACAACAAAACTATTATAGTAGCAAGAGAGGTGGTTTCCATTCACGTGGAAATGGTAGTAACTATAACAGTAATAACAGTAATAATAATACAAATAATAACATTAACAATAACAACAACAACAACAATAACAATAATAATAATCACAACAACATGAACAATAACAACAATCACTATTCACCACGTGGTGGAAGAGGTGGAAGAGGTGGTAGTTTAAGAGGTAATAGTTTAAGAGGAGGTAATGGTTCAAGAGGTGGATATAGAGGAGGTAGTAGTGGATCCTATTACAACTCTTATCAAAAATCATCACCAAGATTATTAAAAACAGTTATTACCATACCACCATTTTCAGGCGGTGCCATTATTGGTGTCAAAGGATCATTGTGGGGTCTATTAAACAAAGCAACCACTGCTAGATTAAAGGTTTACAAGAATTCAGCAGTTATCAAATGTTCTGATGCACAACAATTGGACAGAGCCAAAGAGATTGTATTGAAATTGAAAAACACCTCTCCCAAATATCTCTCATTAATAGACTATAGAGGTGAGCAAAAATTAAAATTTGTTCATCAACCAACTTTTTCTGAAGTTGTTTTAGATTCATCCTCCTCATCATCGTCATCATCAACCTCTACAACACCAACCAACGACTCTCCATCGAGTGTTGATCAAATATCTCAAGAGATCAAGAATCACGACTCTCAGTATGTCCAAAGATTTAATGATACCTTTAATACACTTGTCTCTGACAAAGAAACCAATATTCCATTTGTTGACGTCAAGGGCGGCAAGATATGGTATCTCCACAGCTCAAACATCCCATCCACTCCCATGAACTCTGATAAATATGAATTGTACACTGAAAATTTAGACTCTGTTTTCCAACCCACCAACTCTATCACTGAATCCATTGTTCATCAAGACTCTGTCAAACTCTATAAACAAAAGAAACCATTCACCATCATTTCTCTCTTAGACACTGAATCTCTTGATCTCATTCAAGTTAGATGCACCGAGGAAAAACTCTTAAACAACACCACCAACGAGTACAAATTCTCTAATCTCTATCTCTATAAAATTGGTCACGTTGCCAGCGCCAAGATCCTTTTCCCCCTTGTCAAATCTAGTGGCTGCGATATCCGTCTCTCTATCGACACTTACAACAAGACCAAGCTCGATGAAAAGGTAAACAATGCCCACCAATATGACAATCTCTTGCAATTTATCGATTCCATCAAGATCACCAAAAACACCTCGGGCACCAACTCTTACCAAATCCAAGAATCCAATCTCTTTATCATTGAAAGCATTATCATCCAAAAAGTTTCCATCTATCGTAACGATACCAACACTATTCAATTCCATTTGGTTGAAGACATTTCCACAAGATACACTACCTCTACTCTTGAATCCAACAAACCATCCAGTTCCCTACTCACCACCTCTCCAAAACTCTATGATTTGTTTAAATCCAAAAGTTGGTCAACCAATGCCGTTTTAGAGGAGCTCAAAGAATTTACAAAAAATTTCCGTTTATTAGTCGTTCAATATCAAGATTCTAGACCTCAATTACCTCCATCTCAAGATGAAATTCATAATTCTGATCAACAACAATTCAATGAAGATGATGATGAAGAAGATGAAGAACAAGATTAAAATGCAAAAAAGGGTTTGAAAAAATGAAAACAATAACAAAAAAAAAAAAAAGAAACAAATTAAATGTAGATATGTTTTTTTTTAAAATTATATATTTATATCATTTCTATTATTTTTTATCTATTTATCTATTTATTATTTATTTGTTTGTTTTTCTTTTCAAAAATTTTTTGGTGACTTAACTTGGACAATTTCAATTAAATTATTAATAAATCTTAAATATCCTTAGATTTTTCTTTCTCTGTTCAGCCCTGTGCAAATTTTGGGTTTTCATTTTATAATTTTATTTTAAAAAAAATATCCACACCCTCATACTTTTGAANGTTTTTTTTTTTTTTTTTTCTTATCACCCTAAACTTTTATTAGCACATCACTATTCAAGCCTGCACATTAACGATGTTTCACAGCAAAAAGTCACCTTTCCATCCAAAGTGTATGTATCCCTCTTTTCAACAGCATTATTTAGATTCTAATTTTATTATTTTATCATTCATTTTCAAAGCAAATCCCTCAACTGCAACTAAACCAAGTGGTGGTTGTGGTAGAGGAAATGGAACTCCACCCTTACCACCTAGAGGAAACCCTTGGGGTTAATTTGTAATGTACAATAAAATTAATAACTTTCATATCAACAAAGTTGATCAAACAATCTAAAAATATCTACTTTTTTTAATTATTTTTTACTTTTTTTTTTTTCGAATCTTGATTCTTTCTACAACAAAAACCAAAAAAATTTGGGAAAAGGATATAGTATAAAAAAAGTTTGTAATAATAATATAGTAATAAATAATGTGGAAAGCAATCATTAGAAACTCAGGTGGTATGTATAGAAATTATCTCTTTATATTTATAGTATTTTATTAACACTTTGACTCTATAGGTGATATTGGAGCAGGTTCATTTAGAGGTAATGGTGTACCTCCCGCTCCACAACCACTTCAATCCAGAAGAAATTTTACTGCCTAAACCAATTTCCTTTGTCCTACACAAAAAAGCTAGGAAATCATAATTACCCTGTACAATAAAAAAAATACCCTCTGATATCTCTCTGCGCATATTCCGATGCTACAATTGCTGATGAGGAGATATTTTTTCAATTTTAAGATATTTTTTTTTCAACCCATTTTTATTGAAATTAATTTATTAATTTTGAGAATTTTATTCAACTTACGTCATCCACTTTCTAGCTTTTCTACATTTGCTTTGATTTTGGATCTTTAATCATTTTTTATTTTATCATTTTCAATTAAATTTTATATCTTTTATATTCTATATCTCTATCCATGTTTAGATTTGGTTTTTCTCATAAAGGTACTTAAAGACAGTTAAATCTATTCTCTTTTCTTCCCCTTAGGTCAATTTATTAATATTTTTTTCAACTCTAGGTCCCAAAAATGGCCCTTGCAATGGTCCACCAAAGGGACCAGTTGGTGGCCACCCATGGAATAAATAGGTGATGTAATTGTATTACTCTTCATCATTTATATTTGAAATAAATCCTATGAGAAGGATATTTCTAAATATCAAAGATATTTTTTGATTTTTTTCATCAATTTTTTTTTTTTTGCAATCAAGTTTTCTTTTTTGTTTGCAACTTTTTGTTTCATTCATCATTTTGTACAATTATCAACTTATTATTACTCTTTTCTCTTTTAAAATGCAAACAACATTTTTTGAAGGTAAAATTTTAATTTAAACCCCGTACTACTATTCTTTACAAGATTATTGATACAACATCATTTTAGCACCAAAGCTCAGCCCAAATGGTATGGGAAGACCAAACCCATTGGCTCCAGCACCAAGACAACAACCAAACAGTTTTTACTTTAGATAAATATTCAATGTAAAACAAAATTTAATAAAAGATTCATGAAGAATGACATATATGTTTATACTTCACTTTTATCAAAACACTTTTAATAATATCAACTTTATTGAATCTTTCTTTAATGTCCACTGTGACTATGTATTTTTACTACATTGTTTTTAATTTTCAGACCAGATATTGACCACTTGGGAATGGGTGGTATAAAATAAATATTAGATTTTGAGTTCCCACATTCTTGACACCCAAAATAAATATCGGGCTCCTCAAAATCAATCAAATATCCTATTTTCTGTCCTTTTGATAAATTTTATTTGATATAAAACCACATTAAAAAGTTTACAAATTTTATTTTAAATTCCAATTCAGCCACTTTCAACAAACAATTACACAAATCATGTTAAAAAGCAATACTATTATTATAGGTAGAGGTAAGAATTGTATTTTATTTAATTGTAAATATAAATAATTAATACAAATAAATAAATAAGGAAACCAAGTTTCAGGTACAAAGAAAGTAGTCCCTTTTAGTCCAGCCGTTCTCCCAAATAGACCATCATTTGCTTTCTAATTATAATCCAAGAAAGAGATCTTGTTCCGCCTTAGGGCCATGGCGAAATTTAATTTGTAAAAAATAAAAAAAAAAAAAAAAAATTGAATTGTTTCAATCAAACGATCAATTTCATTGTTATTACATCACATAGATTTTGTATTCTAGATATACGAGTAGATTATTTATTCAATGTTAAAGGTTGGTCAATATTTATATAAACAAAACAGCACTGGTTTAGTACTGGGAGGTGGTAGTAAACAACTGTTTAGTTGCTTTACCACTAAAGCAGAACTTAAAGAAGAACAAATGGTCGATAAAATACTTTTAAAACAACTTAAGCCTAAAAGACCACTCAGCAGCTACACCTTTTTCGTTAAAGACTATTGTTCAAACAACGCTACCACCGACCTTAGTGTTGGCGAAAGAGCAAAGGTTATTTCTCAAACATGGAGATTAATGTCCCCTACTGATAAAATTGTATGCTCTTTGTTCTTTTCCTATCACTATGTATATACTAATCAACAACACTCTAGAAATATCAAGAAAAAGCAGATGAATATAAAAAATCACTTTCAAATATAGATATTCCTCAAAAGTAACTATAAATCAAATTCGAGATAGATCTCATCTTGATCCACATTACATTATATTAACTAAACAACAACAACAACAACAACAAGACCTAAAAAACCATCAGGATCATTCTATTTATATGTAGCAGCAAATAGAGATCCAACTAGAAATTATATTGAACAAACAGCAGAACTGAGACCAAGATGGAGAGATTTAGATGAAAAAGATAAAAAACCATTTCATGAAGAATTTGAGAAATTAACAAACGAATATAATCAAAAGTTGGTCGCTTATAATAAAAAGATTGAGGAAATGAAGAATTCAATCAAAGAAATGAGAAAAAAGAAAAAGTTATAATTTAGATTGCAATATTAATATCAATATCAATAATAACTATTACTATTTTGTATAATAAATAATAATAAATAATAGATAATAATAAAATACATTCCAGTGTAATTATCATGTAACCATCACCACAACCAATGTAAACAAAATATCTTTTTTTTTGATTTTTATTATTTTTATTGATTCGGTGTCTTTTCCCATCTTTGATTGTCATTGACATCATCAAATCATTAAATATGACTTGTTCACTGTTTTTTAATATACTCAAGAACAAATATCTTGTCAGCAGGATATTTGATTACTGCAAGAGTGATGATGACGACACTATTGTTGGATACAGTTACTATGATATCCCATTGGAATATCTATGTAGAAAAAATAGATTTGATCTCTTTGATCATAGATGGGATGTAGCATTCAATAGCTATAATGGTGACATTGATCATCTATTGGATATCAGAGTGAGTGATATTTTACAGTTTTGCAAATACAACAATTGTTTGACAAGATTGGGAAAAGTGTGGAATTTGTTCTTTGAAATACTAAAAGCCTCGTCCATTGGTGGCAATAATGAGATAGATTTGGTGTTAGGTGGCCTTATTAGAATGGGCGCAGAGAAGGAGGCTATTCAATTTGCTACCCACATGATTGGTGATATTAATGTTACAAACTCTCAACCTATAACCTCTATCATTGAAGTGGTGGCAGCAACTGGATCAACTCTGGTTTATGATGTGGCCTATAGAGTGGTTCAACACATTTGTAGTGAAAAAGACAATGTTTCTAAAAGATTTTGGTATAACTGTTTGGTGAATGCTGGTAGATTTGATAAATCTGATTTGTTTTATTATATTTTCAACAAACACTTTGTTTCAAGTGACTCTGATAATATCAAATATTTTTTTATCTCTGATTTCCCTACACCTTTTCTTAAGTACATATTAAATAATGTTCCTCTTGCCAATTTAAAGTTGAACATGTTTCCTTGCTTCGAAATCAAAAAAGAAGATATGGATATTCTGGATAAAGTAAAGGACTTGAATCTGGAGTTTAGTGTAGTCTGTTTTGAGAAAGCTTACCATGATGGTAATATCGAGTTATTAGACTTTCTCTACAAGAACTACAAGGTATCCAGGATGGTGTTGATTCATATTCCAAATCTCGAGACCCTAAAGTATTATTTAACTCATCAATATGACCATGACAAAGACCAAGTGAATGATTATTTAGAAATTTCTGTATTACACAGTTTAGAATTGGTCCAGTATTTGCACTCTACTGGCTTTAAATTCACCGCAGCTTCCCTCAACTCTCCTTACCAAGTCCTTCAATTTCTCTTTGACAACAATTGTTTAGAAGGGGTCCAATATCATGAAAGTAAACTCATTAATCTCTTTTACTATGACCTAAAAGTAGTGAAATTACTCCATGAAAAGTTTGGTGCCCAATTCACCATTTCTCTTTCATTCCTCAAATCATTTATTTTCAATGGGCCTGAAAAGAATTACCCTCTCATTGAATATATTATCAACTCTTCTCTTGTTCCTGTGGATATATGGAGCATAATTAATTTCTCTCAATTCACCAAAGTGTTTCGTTTGGTAATCCAAAACCAAGTGTCCAAGAGTCCTTTGTTTTTGCAGAAGTTTATTACTCTTTATCTCACTAGTCCAAGAGTCGTTGCTCTCACCTACGGAATCATGGAATGTATCAACCAATATGATTCTACCAAATGTATTTTACTTTCAATCAAGAAAAACCGTGAAACAGCAATCAGTTTTTGGCTAAACTATAGCTTCCGACCTTCACCAGATATGAAGAAAAGCAAAGTATTCAAACTCCTTCTCAATGGATTTACTCAACAAGAGTTTATTCAAGATATGAAAAATAGATATCATATCACAGATGTATTACTATATGCCATAAATACAGTAAATTATAAATTAATAAGATATACAATTAAATTATTGAATGAAATCAAAGATTATGGTCCCATTAACTTTGACACTCTCAACACCACCCACTATAATGCCAAAAGCGAAGCTTTGGTAGAGACCCATTTAGCCAATTGGGAACGTCTAGGCAATATTAAAATAAATAAAAGTATAAACTAATAAATTATTTATCTTTAATTTTATTAAAAGAACCTTTATCAATTCATTTCCTTATTTTTTTCCCTTTTTTTGATTTTTCATTTAAAATTTTTAAAAAATTTTTCAAAATTGAACAAAAGTCTGAATGGCGGTGATTGGCATTTCATACAGATAGTGGTCAAATGTCAATAAAACCAACATCAACATCAACATCAACAATATATCAATCATCATCTTTTCTCCCTATAGTTAAAAATAAATATCTTTTTGGACTAATATTAAATCTGTGCAAGTACCATGATAGAGTTGGATACAACTATTATGATACACCCTTAGATATTCTATTTAAAAGAAATAGATTTGATATATTTGATCATAGATGGGATTTGGCATTCAATAGTAACAATAGAATTCAGTTAGATATTGAACACTTGTTGGATATATCTTATGGCGATATAATAACATTCTTTAAACACAACACCAGTAAAGAGAGATTAACAAAAGTGTGGCCAATCTTTTTTCCAATTTTACAACTTGTCGATCTAGGACAAGAAAATGATGTGGTTTTATGTGGTTTAATTATAGTTGAATGTAAATTTGAACTACAACAATTTATTGAGTATCAATACTCCAATGAATATATCAGCAAAAAACCAATCACCATAGAGTCTTTAGAGTATTTTGCCAAGGTGATTGGTTCCTTGGGATGCATTCAAATATTTGGTCACTCTTGCAAAGTATTTGAAAAGTGTTTTTCAAATTTTCCCTACAACGATTTTAAGTATCTCTGTATGGTAGAATCTAGTAATGCCGGTAAATTGAATCTCTTCAACAGAATTATTTCCAAATACAAACCTTGTGAATTTAAATTGGATTATAATCAATATGATATGACTAAATTCCCTCCCTCGGTCAGCAAGGCCATCATGGAGAGTGGAGAGCCCAATATAAAAATTAATTTTGATCAATTCCCTTTTGACAATATGTCTATGGAGTACATGGACTACTATGGCACTGATATGAAGAATAGAGAACCCAAATGGAGTAGAAATATAAGCTTTGATCATGCATACAAGATTGGTGATATCAAACTATTGGACTATATGTATCAAACATTTGATGTCCAGTCGAAAAGCTTTGTCGTTGATCATATACCCAATCTAGAGGTATTAAATTACTATATCTCCAAACACAATGACTTATTTACTAATAGATTCTCTGGTTTGGAGAATGCATGTATACATAGTCTGGACCTAGTAAAGCGTTTACATTCTCGTGGATTCAATTTTTCCTATTTATCTTTTGATGCTTGCTACGAAGTGTTGGAATATTTGAATCAAAAGAAGATATTTGATCTCATCCCTTCAAACTTTAGGGCCATAACCAAGATGTATCATTATGATCTAAGGATCATTAAGCTTTTCACTCAAACTTATAAAGACTTTTATGTAAAAAGTAGCTTTTTCAACGAGTATGTACACAGGGATTGCTATGATATCGTAGAGTACCTTTTGTTTGAAGATTCCAAACAAAACAGAAGACAATACTCTTATGGTGCCACTCTATTGAGCGAAATTGCGAGAAATGAAAAGATGTTTAATCTACTTCTTCGACACAATCAACCTGTTTTACAAGAGATATCAAGCAAAGCCCTCCAACAATTTATCCCTATAATGTATAGCACAATGCAATGCATCAAAAGGACAACCAAATGTAAATGTCTATTGTCAGAATTCACCAAAAGAGGGTCCGACATTTGGTGTTTTGATCCAAAGGAGATGTTTAACCCCAAAGTCTACGAATGTCTATTGGATGGATTCTCTCTTGAGGCAGCAGATACAGATCCCTCACTATATCAACATTTGACCGATATCATTAAACACGCAATCAAGCACTCCAACTTTAAACTACTCAGATACTCGCTGTCGCTCCTAAATTACCAGGGGTGGAGGTTTTTTATTCAACATTTTGATCTCTTGGAGATGAATCTCTACTCAATCCAAGAAAAAACCTACTCACTGATTGTCAATGCCTTAAGTTATGAGCTTTTGGTTGACCATTTACTCGTTCTTTCCAAAAAGAAACACTATCATCCCAAACCTCGACTCCTCGCCATCATTTCTCAAATACTCTACATCCAATACACAAACAAAGAAATGCTCATCCCCGAACCAATTGTTGACCTACTTGCAAATATGACCATTGTGTAATCAATATATATCTATGAATTCTTTTTTTTTTTTTAAGTATTTTTATCAGAATTAATTTGATCAAAAATGCAAAAATGGTGTTTTTTAAAATTAATCAAAATAGATACTCCTTGCATGCAACAAAGATGACAACAACATCTCTATTCTTTTCTATATTTAAGAATAAATTTCTATTTAAAACCATATTTGATTATTGTAAATATCAAGATAAGGTTGGATATGGCTACTATGATATCCCATTAAGGGTTCTTTTCAAAACAAATAGATTTGAACTATTTGATCATAGATGGAGTTTGGCAAAGATTGACCAAAACATTTTCAAAAACAAAACGATAACAGAGATCCTCTCATCACCTTTGATCATGTCTCAATTTGATTTTAATCCATTAAATATAGATCAAGAAGATATCGTAGAATTTTTCAACCACAATACAAGTTTAGAGAGATTAGGTAGAGTTTGGCCAATGTTTTATCCTCTAATAAAGAAACCTGTTTATAATATTTCAAATATTATTTTGGTTGGATTAATTAAAGTGTTATCTGTGACAGAACTTGATCAATATATTTCAACTATATTCGGACCAAAGTTTTTACCAAATATGGATCAAATTAGCAAGGGGATTGGGGTATATGGAAGTGTGGAGGCCTTTGAGTACTCAATCAAAGTGGTCTCTTTTAAATTTGGCGACTACAAACCAGACATTTATTCCTATTGGACTCAATGCATGATACAATCTTGCAATGCACAAAAATTAAATCTATTTTATCATATAGCAGACAAACACTTACCTCTACTAATCGCCGATAGAAAGAAAATCAATCTCAATTCTTTTCATTCAAGAGAGGTGTCAGAGTTTTTGGTAAAATCTGTTCCACTCGAGAATTTAACTTTGAGCAATTTCCCGTATCTAGATATGTGTGATTTTAATCTCCTTAAACCCCTTCTAACAAATAGAAAATATCCATACATAAACTTTCCTTTGGCTTTTAAAATGGGAGATATCAAGCTACTGGAGTTTATTTTTCAAAATTTTACAACTCTTCTCTATCAGGTACCTTCCTATTTTGCAAACCTAGAGTGCCTTAAATTATTTTTCAAACAAAAAACCAAGTATTTTGACTCTGAAATAGAAAGTGCTTGCTTTCATAGCGTTGAGATGTTAAGGTATCTAGCATCAGATAAAGGTTTTTCTTTCTCTGGCCCCTCTTTTAATGCCCCATATGGGTCCTTGGTTTTTTTAACTTCAAACAAGCTTTTCAAAAGATTATCATATGATTGCTCCATGGTAACTTCAACCTTTCACTATGACCTGAGAATTGTTCAACTTTTTCACAACTATTTCAAAGATCTATTTTACATTGACACTCATGTTCTCTTGAGATTTATATCTAGAGGTTGCTTTGGTATCGTAAAATATGTTCTCTCAAACAATCTCTTTAAAGGCTCACTCAATGCTATCCACTTTTACCAAGCCGCTACCCAGGAAATGCTAGATTGTTTGGTGGCCTATCGAAGAAATCAAAAGTATCATGAAGAATTTTTTGCAGGGGACTATATCGACCATTTGAAAAAATCTAATACCATCAATCTTCCCAATATAAAACTCATTAAACAAATCTCACAATGCAAATGTATACTAGATCTCTACCCAACTCATTTCAGCGACCTTAGAGCTATCTCTCCTTCTTTCGATGTGCCAATTGTCTACCAAACCCTTTTTGAAGGATTTAATGTGGACACGTTTCTCAAATCTTCCTTTTCAAAGATAGTCAACTATGCAATACAAAACAAATGCCCTAAATTGGTGAAATATCTTGCACAACACATCAAAGCAAAACAAATATACATTTACCTACCTTTAGGCCATCAAGAAAAAACCTTAAAAGATTCATCTCCAATGTGGGATCAATTCCAATTCTTTAATTTGATATCTCCTGATAAAAAATATCATTGTCTATTTCTTACAACCTTGATATTATTATACAAAGAGGATAGAATGGAAGCAGATCTATTAGAAAACATATTTCAAAATTTAAAGTCTACTTCAAACTTTAGATTACTAAAGAGATTAATTGATTTACAAATACCAATGAAAAATAATAATAATAATAATAATAATAATAATAATAATAATAATAATAATAATAATAATAATAATACTTATTATAAATCTAAAAAACCAAAAACGGATCTAGATTTAAAACAAATTCAATATCTATTAACGAACCAAATCTATAGCCATGATGAAATATATGGTAATTTTAATGATAATCTTTCATTCAATGATGTATTTGAATATTAAATAAAATAACTCTTGCTACACAAGTATTCTTATTAATCTAAAATACTATCCTCTACATATATTTCATCTTATTATACAATTACATATCGAAAGAGTGTCCTTTTTCAAAGAAAATGATCACAAAAAAGAGATTCCCCCTAAAAAATAAAAAAAAGAAAAAAAATAAAAAAAAAAAATAAAAATAAACAAAAAAATGGAGGATCATATTTTTTCTCAATTTTTTATAAACATACACACACCCCCAACACACATAAACAAATATAATACATGGTTTCAGCAATAGATAACATAGAGATTATTAAATCTCCAAATGATAAAAGAAATTATAGATACCTCAAGTTGGACAACCAAATGGAAGTACTCTTGGTATCTGATAGTGCCATCGACAATGCCGCTGTCTCGCTTAGGGTTGGTGTTGGTTCCTATTTAAATCCACCCGAAGCCTTGGGTTTGGCTCACTTTTTAGAACATATGTTGTTTATGGGCACTGAAAAGTATCCCATTGAAAAGGAATTCGCTCAATTTATCAGTGAAAACGGTGGTTCTTATAATGCCGGTACTTCATGTAAGTAGTGTATTGTATGAGTGTAAATATAATGATCATACAACGTTGATATTAATGTTGAAACATAACCACACACATATATATAGCCGTATATACTGTTTATTATTATAATATTAATCAAGCATCATTAAAAGAATCATTGGATAGATTGTCATCGTTTTTCATTTGTCCCTTGATGAGTGATTCATCTACAAATAGAGAGATCAATGCAATCAATTCGGAACACAACGGTAATATACAAAATGATGTATGGAGAGTAGCCAATCTCAGAGGAATGGCATTTAAGGATCATCCAGCCTCTAGATTCAGTACTGGTAACTTTGAGACATTGAATAAACCGGGCATGAGAGACAGAGTCGTCGAGTTTTATAATGACAACTATTCATCCAATCTTATTAAGCTCTCTATCGTTGGTCCACAAACATTGGACGCATTAGAAGAGTGGACCAGGGAGTACTTTTCACCCATCAAAAACAAAAACCTACCAGACCCTGTGCATCCTCCATTGGTATTAGACAAATCAGTCTATATGCACTATGTTCCAGTAAAGAGTAAAAACACACTTCGTATCGAATGGCCCATCCCTGATCCAGCCTATACATTCACCAACTTTAGCAAACACACCGGACCCATCATCTCTCATCTGTTGGGCCACGAATCCCTTGGCTCGTTGCTCTCGGTACTCAAGAAAAAGAACTATGCCTACGGATTGTCCACCTATGCCCATCCAACCTCCAAGACCATATTCTCTGTCGTCAACGACATTGATCTCACCGACACTGGCTTGGAAAACATTGACGAGATATTGAATCTTAATTTCCAATTCATGAAGCTTCTCGACAATATCCCCAAATATGTCGTCGAAGAGACCATTGCCCACAACACCATCACCTGGAACAATGCCTCGAAATCGCGTGCCCTCGATTACTCGAGATCCATCGTCGAGAACCTCTACTACACCAAGAAACCGGAAAACGTCCTCAAGTTGAGATACTTTAGCGACGAAATCGATTTGGAAGAGATCAAAACCCTTGCCCAAAAGTATTTGACTCCCGAAAATATGCTTGTCGTCGTGGGCTCTGACAAGTTCAAAGGCAAGACAGATTTGGTAGCCGAGTACTATGGTACCGAATACTCGTATGTCGACATCACCCCTGAACGAGTGGAAAAGTGGAGATCAGGTTTCCCTACCGACCCATCACTCTATATCCCCGCCCCCAACCAATTTATGCCCAAAAAGTTTGATATCAAGAACGAACAAAATACCACCGCCGAGATTCCTATGCCCTCGCTTGTCTATAGCCAAAACGGTATCGACATGTACTACTCGCCCGACACATGGTTCAACGTACCCATGGCACAAATCAAAGTGAGATTCGAGTCGGAACACATGAGTGGCACTCGTACCACCACCAACCTATTTTTGTTTGAAAAGATCGCCAAAGACATCCTCAATGAAGAGTATCTCTACGATATGATCTTGTCCGGCATCAGTGTGAAATTTATCAATTGGTTGACTCACTTTGAGCTCAAAGTCTCTGGCTATGACGACAAGATCTTTTTTGCTCTTAAGACCGCCTTTAGCCTCCTCTACGCCTTTGATTGCAGTCCAGAGTGCTTTAGCCGTGCCGTGGAAAAGGTTTCAACCCGTTACATAAACTACCAATTAGAGACCCCCTACCAACTCGCCATCAAAGAATCTAACCTCTATCTCTCTACTGTCAGCTCTGAAAACCAAGACAAGGTCAACTATCTCTCCCAACTCAAGAGAGAAGACTTTGTCCAGTGGATCAGAAACTACTTTAAGACCATCAGCTTCACATTCTTTATCTTTGGTAATGTCACCAAAGAGGAGTGCGTGGATTTCTGTGAAAACACTGTTTCCAAATTCGACCGTACACCAACCCCCAAAGCCGACATTGCTCGTTGTCGAAAGGTGTTTTTACCAAAGGGAGTCGAACACCAGGTGAGAAGATACACTGCCGACGCTGCTCAAACCAACGGCGCCATCGAGACCACCGTCCAAATTGGTGTCCACAACATAAAAGACATCGCCATCGTCACACTCCTCACAGGTATTACGGCCTCCAGTTTCTTTGACAACCTCAGAACCAAACAACAGCTTGGCTATGTCGCCACCTCTTTGTCTAGCTTTGTCGGCAACATCACCTTTAGATTCATTGTTCAATCCAATGTCTGTCCACCCCACCAACTCGTCGCCAAGGTCAAGGAATTCTTTCCCACTCTCATCGACACGATCGAGACCTATCGTGCCGACCAAGGTTTTGAAAAACTCGTGGAATCCACTAAAGATACCCTCTCTAGAAGAAAACAAAATCAAATTGATGCACACTCTTTGTTTTGGGACAGTTTTACAATGTACAATGAATTCAACTTCACACCCAAAGTTGTCAAACAATTGGAAACCATCACCATTGATGATCTTTTGACCTTTGTAAAGAGACATTTCTTGACAAAATCTGAATTGAGAATCTTTTCAACTCTTATCTATCCAAAAACCTTTGAAATTCCAACCAATGACGATCCTGAAATTATCATTCTCAATGATTTTGGCACTTTTAGAGCCAAATCTTTACTCTGTCCAGCCATCCAAAATCCAACAAGCCCAATTCAAAATTAATTATTTACTCAATGTTGGCCTATCTATACATATTTATATATAAAGCAAACCAAATAATATGTAATATCAATAAATTTAATCTATTTTATTTATTATAAATCTATTTTCGTCATTCCATATTTATTACTTTTCGTTTTTTTAATTTTTTTTTTTAATTTTTTCTTTTTTTTTTCAAAAAATCGTCAATTTGTAATCTGCGCAGACCAATACACTGAAAAGATATATTAAACTGTACTATAGATATAAATAAAAATGGAACAAGAGGATTTTAGTCATTGGCCTACCATTTCACCGTTATCTGAACCATTGTCATTTACTTTTAAAAAAACCACTATCACTCCCACCACTACCACCACTACATCAACAGGGACCTGCACAACAGATTCAGAATCAGAATCGGAAAATACCCCCATTGTTAAATTCAATTGTTTACTATGTAATCATTTTGAAACAGAATCTAGATTTATATTAGAACATTTATTTCATCAACATCAATTTGTCATTGCAGACGTTAATCATGTTGCAAATCTATCAAGTTATTTGGATCATTGGAAAAAACAAATGAATGGAAAAGATCTCAAAGAGTATACGACTGTCATTCAAACCCAACCTACTCAATCACGTATGTGTTTTTGTTACTATATAGTTGTTGATTGATTAATTGATTGTTATATTAATATATTGTATATCATCTATTATAGAACCAGTTACAGATTATTATTTACTTAGTGATATTTTACCAGAGGATCAAGATTTAAGAAGAAAGCTTCAAATTGAAAGATTAGTAAATATTAGATACAGCTACAGTTATAGATATAGTTTATAAAAGTTTATTAATCATTTGTTAATACTTTATTTATATAGAACTTTGTATTAAATCAACAACATTTAGAAAGAATCAATCCAGATTTCTCAAGTGTTTGTCCAATGTGTCCTGTGGTATTCAAGGGTGATAGATCAGCAGTGTCTGCTCATCTTTTAGATCAACACAAGTATGTATATATGGTCAAAAACAACAACAACAAAGTTGAATTTGATATTAATATATGACACCTATTATTATACTATAGCTTCAACATTGGTTTATCAGATAATTTAGTAAATATAAATGAATTATTAGATATTATTAGAGAAAAGACGATTGAAAATCAATGTTTGTTTTGTGAGAAAACATTCAAGAGTCCCTCTGTGTTGAAACTTCACATGAAAAAGAAAAAACACACTCGATTGAATCCATTGAACACAGTGTATGATAGATTCTATCTTTTAAATTACTTGGAACCGGGAAAGAGTTGGGAAGACTTAAAGAAAGAGGATGAAGAGGACAATGACAATCAATTAAACAATGTAGAATTAATGCAACAGGCACAAAATGAGTTGAATGGTCAACATCACATGTAAGTCTACCATCTCTACATTATTGTAATTTCACCAAATTCACACCACTGGTGCGCCATCCACTACACATTTACATTTTATGTGACGACATATAGTATCTTTAAAATATCTGACTTTTGTCCTGTCTTGTCTCTTGCTAACCAATTTTTTAAAAAAAAAAAAAATACTAAACAAAAAACATTTTATAGAACACACTGGGATGATTGGACAGAAAACTCGGATGAAGATGCATATATGGATGAGAGTGCTGTGTGTCTCTTTTGCACTGAACAGTTTGAAAATTCAGATATTGCTTTTGACCACATGAATGTGATTCACAGTTTCAACTTTGACCAAATACGTAAAGAGTGGAGTAAGTATTTAAAGACATTATAGTTGTTGTTGTTGTTGTTGTTTATAGTTTTCCATCCATCTACAAATATTGCAGTTTACCATGATGTTGCTTTGCTTGTTTTTTTGTTTATTTGATTTTTTGTTCATTCCAAGAATGTCATGTCATCTTATTCCCACCTTTTTCATACCCAAAAAATATCCAAAACGTAAAAAATTGAAAAAATCATCTTCCCACCGCACTGTTATTTTTGGTGCAAAACATTTTCAAAGAAGAGCCAAACTAAACTTTATATGTAAAAAACTCTGAATCTCTCGTGAGAATATTTATAAACACCCCTGCACTAAATGAGGAGGTCATAGTAAGATCAATGGTTTGTGTAGGCCGCATCCATCCATCCACGCTCCTTGCACCACCAATGGACACAACAACATCCGCAAATATCAATATCACCACCCACCACTCTCCCTATCATTAATGGTCATAATGTGTATTTGTTCGTTGTTGTTACAATAATATAACACCAAAAACAAACATTAACATAAACAATAATATTATAATAGAACTTGATTACTATGATAGTATGAAGGTCTTAAATTTTATTAGAAGACAAATATATCAATTGGTGTGTTGTTATTGTGGTCATCAATTTCAAGATGCAAATTCTCTATATGCTCATTTAGCGGCTGATACCCAACATTGTGGAGTTAAAAAAAACAATCCAAAATGGGCAGATCCTCAATACCTCTTTCCAACCTACGAGAACGACTCTATACTCCGAAATTTCGAAGGGTTTGATGAAGAGGAAAACAATCAATACTTGAATGAAGAAAAGGAATATCAATCACAGCTAATGGACGAGATGATACAAACTCGTGCAGAGTTGATGCAAAGAATAACAAATCAAGAATAATAAAAACACGTTGAGATGATCAAAAAAATATATATATATTATATCTCTGATGTAAATAGAATACCACTCAAAGCCTGTTAGTATTTGTATTTGCGACTCTAACCATGTGAAATCGCATTCTTTAAAATTCCCGAGAATCAAAGATGCGTGTCTTCAAACCCAAGAAAAAGGCCAACCCCCACGTTCGTGGTCTTTTTTTTTTCTCTTTTTTTTTAAAATTTTCAAAATAAAACTTTAACCCCAAATGTGTCGTCATTTTCCACCTGATCGAAATTACTGCTGCAAAAAAATATCATTAAATTTCGAGAAAAAACAGTGTAGACCTGATTGTAATTGAAAGAGTGTTCATCCCACTTTTTTTTTGTTATAATGAAAATATCTAGATAGATTTTTTCGATCTCTGTGTATTATCGATGGGACTTAGACCTCTACCGGTCACTCCCCTTGTCCAAAATAACCCAAAAGACAACCCTAATGATTATTGATTAATTTTGTTTTTTTTTTTTAATTTTTTTTTTTCTATTTTCATTTTCATTTTTTCTTGCCTCTTTGTTAGTTGTGGTCAACTCTGAGTGATCAACATTAATTCGGCCCTCATAATTCTTTTTTTTTTTTTTTTTTTGTTGTGTTGTTTGTCAAAAGGTTAATTTTTTAGTTTGTGTATTATAGAGGTTTTTTTTTTTTTTCTACACGTATTGCAAGATCCTAACTAATAGTATTTATATAATTTTATCTCACCTCTTCCCAATCAAAAAGTTGATCGGCGGGACTTTTTCTATTTAATGGGTTTTTTTTTTTTTTTTTTTTTCTAAGATACCCATTAACAGGTATGTAGAAAGATGAGGAGACATTATCCAATCTCCATTGCTGGTATTTTATTTTATATCCCCCATTAATGTTTAATTGTGTGTCTGTGTTTTGTGTATCACCCTTTTTATACGTATGATTATATTGGTAGCACCAATAGAAAGAGGAAGAAAAAAAAAAAAACAAACCATTCACACTCTGATTGCTGTTAAAAGTCAGAAACAAAAAAGCAGAGTGTGTCGATGATATCTATCATCAAAAAAGTGATTTTTGATTGGTTTAAAACTACCTTCGATATGAATTTTCATCAATAACCTATTTTTATCGACCATCCCAAAATCATATGCCTCTTTTGTGTCAGAGTCCAAAAAAAATCAAAAAAAAAAAATTAAATTGGGACAAAAAAAATGTAAAAAAAAACTTTTTTTTTTTTGTACAAGGTTTCAAAATTCAGAGAATGCAAGGCCACACTCCAAAATGCATTCAAATTGGTGTTGGCCTTATCTTAACCACCACCCAAATATCTATTGAGATCTCTTTGTTATTTTTAAAAAAAACACACAAACTGCTATACCATGTTTATTTCATAGACTTTTAACCACACTATCTACACACATTTAAACAAAATATACTTTTCTCCATCCAATAATCAACACTTTACCCTAAATCTATTCAACAACTCTTATGAGTCTTTGTTCTAGTCTTTAATCTATTGATTAATCTATCAATCAATCAATCAACAATCGATTGAGTGAGTATATTTTAAACCTTCCACCCATTCACACTCTCATTGTATACCAATCAAATTCTCTATGTGTAAGATTGATAATCACTATCATCATTTCATAAAACTTTGTTTTTTTTTATTTGATAATTCATTATTGAAAACTAGTCACATTACAATTCTATCAGTTTATCTCTAAATAATAATCAAAAACAACAAAGAATCAATCAAATCAGATTTATCAAAAACACCTTTGAAAATACACTGAAATTTGTTTATTCTTTGAAGAGTAAATTTCAAAAAAAAAAAAAAAAAAAAAAAAAAAAAATAAAAAGATCTCACAATCAAACACCTTATCTTCTATTTTTAAAAAAAGTGGTATGCATCAGTTTTTTTTTCTCCAGAGGGCCAATGGAGGTTTAAACCTCTCTTGAAATACAAAACACACACACACAAAACCACATACACACACAATTGTAATTTTGTTTTACTGCCAAATCTCCTAGTCAATCTTTTTCAATCATTCCACAATTGTGGTAGTTGATTTTACCCCTTTTAGCAATCAAAGTGTCCCTTGTTCATAGACAGGTTCTCCCATCCCCTCGCCCATTTTTTTCCACCACTAAATCTCGGCGTCTGAAATTTTTCAAATTTTTTCAATCAAAAACCTTGCGGACACGGCGCTTTTGACCCGACGAAAAAAAAAATATTTTAAATTGAAAAAAATTCTTTTCTCATTTTGAGATTCGCAGAATGCGATTACTTCACAACAATTTTTTTTTCTTACAAGTTTTTGGCTAGCTTTGGTGAAAATATTTAGATATTTTACTTGATCCCCAAAAAACACCCTCATCACTTCATCTTTGCATCCTCGCACAACTTTTTTTCTCTTTTTCTATTTTTCTATTTTTTTTATTTTATTTTAAATTTTTTTTATTTACTTTGCAGGCAGTGTGTCGTTCTAGTGATTGTGAAAAACATCTTTGTTTTCTTTTTTTCTTTTTTTCATCATCACCCCCAGTTTATTTTTATGCCTTAGCACCACCGCCCCAACCAACCACATTGGACTAGTGCTTACATCCACACAACAAATGAACATCACCATCATTAAATAACAACTTTGCATTTTATTCTATTATTATTATTATTATTATTGTTTTGTTATATTTTTTTTTTATTTATTTTTGTCCTGTTACATATTCATTCATTCTGATTTTATCTTTATAAAGATTCAATCATAGGCCGTAAACTAATTATTTTAAAATCAATTTTAGATTTCTATTTTTTTTTTTCTAAATAGTGACCTAATTAATTCATTTAATTTATACCCACCAATTGTATATATTCACTCTCTCAAATTTTACATTTTCTCATTTATATCGTTACATTGTACGACACCTTTTATTTCTTTATTTATTTCATAAAACCAGTAAATCTGATAAAATAGATATCAGCAGCAGTAATAGTATCCAAACCAAATCAACAACGGCAATAACAGCAACAAGTTATAGTGTAAAGTTACAACTAATTTCGTAAGTATTTGATATACCCAACTCTTGTCAGAAAGGGTTTTTTTTTTTTATTTGTCGATCCCTCTCAGCATCACCACCATTTTTTTCTGTTTGACCGACGATCACCGTGATGATCAAAATTTTCGAAAATTCATTTCTTTTTTTAAAAAAAAAATTTTTTGCAAAAATGCTTTTTTTTTTTTGTATGTGGTGGTGGTTGGACCCAATATTAAGTTTGGAATCTCATGATTGATCTATCCAATCCAACATGATCTCATTCCACTTCTCTTTTTGATTTGTGTGTGGGTTTATAAATTTAATCATTAGTTTCTTACATCAGGTAAAGCAAAGTGACAGGGGTCATCAATCACCATTTTATTCACGGTTGCAAGAGACCACTGAAAAAATGTATTTTTAACATATCACCCTTTCAAACAATCACTTTTCTTTAACAACACAAATTGTGTGTGGGTGGTGTTTTTAAAAACTTGCAACACACACAAGTGCTTTGAAAAACTGTTTTTTGACTTTATTTGTGCCAGAAGGAGGTGTTTGTATTGTTGAATCACCTTGGATTGTGATTTGTGTGTGTGGTGTGTGGATAAACGAATGATGGTTTGAATAATCCACCCAACACACACATTTTTTTAGCTCCTTTTCTATGTATTTTTGCTTACACATATGAAAACAAAAAAAGATTCACACAGTGGGTGTTGATTCCATCCATCTATCTTTTCATATTCACCCATTTTAAAAATAGATTCCCATCACCACCTCCCTCCAACCCACAGCCACACACCCAAAGAAAAAGAATTGAAAAAAATTTAAAAAGAAATCCCATCCATCTATCGGAATGTATGCCTTATTCTTTTCCTCTGACCAAAGAAACCACTTTTCTTTTCTAAAAAAAAAAAAGCACACTTATACAGTGGTGATGGGGTTAGCTCTATAAAGAAATCAGAGATAATAATAGGCCTTTTTCATTCTATCCTATCAAGTCATACAACACATTCACCCACACCATTCACACACTTACCCGCGCTCACTTTAGTAGTCATTTTTTTTTCTGTTTGAATCGACACCACCACCCCACCAACACCTCTTATTTTCCATATTGGTGCTTTTTTTTTTGTTTTTTTTGTTTTTATATTTTTTCTCCATATGGGCATACATCTGTGTCTTGGGATGCCTTGTTTGTTTTATTTTTAATTTTTTTGTTTTTTTTTTAATTTCTGCAAATTTATTTTTAATTTAAAAGGGAGTGATTAAATTCATCTTATGATTCCTCCTCTGAAATTACCTTGGCTTCTATTCTTTTTTTGTATTTGTGCGTGCTGTTTTACATATTTATCCATCATCCTCTTTTATAAATACATTTTTCAATCATCTATTTATATCCATCTATCCAACCATCCATCCATCATTTGATTGGTATTGGGGTTTACATTTTTTTTTTTTCTAATTCAATTCAAAAAAAAAAAAAAAAGTAAAGCTGTGTTTGAATAGTTATAGTAGTTGTTTGTTTTGTCAAAATTTCCATCTTGCAAATTATCTATAGACATAGACAAGTAAATTTAATCAACCATTTTTTATTTTTTTCATCATCCATCCCAGTACCTCACCCTCACCCCTCCCCACATCACCAGCAGTAGAATCTACTATTAGAATGCAAACAACAACGACAACAATCCATAATATGGCTGTTATTGTTGATTTTGATTAGGTTGGAAAAAAAGAAGTAATAGTAGATAGCCAAAGTAGTAGTACTGTGATTGTGATTTTGATTCAGATATATTTGTGTTTGTGACAGATCATATTTTTATTTTATTTCACCCCATCTGACACCAATAGAAAAAAAAAAAAAAAAAACGATGTGTGTGAATGAATGTGGGCGTTAATTGTATTGTGATTGCTTACTTTCCCCCAGTACCACTAATTTAAATTCTCTCTTTGTGTGTGTGTTGGGTGGTTGTGTTTCATCCTTTCAACTCCATTGACGACGGTTCAACCAAACCAATTTGGATTGTGTGTGTGTGTGTGTGTGTGTGTGTGTGTGTGTGTGTGTGTGTGTGTGTGTGTT